>QWTY01003383.1:24794-37456 GCA_008033365.1 Pseudorectes ferrugineus | reverse complement strand
TGGGGAAAGGGGAGTGGCTGCATGGGGCTCAATTTCCAGCTGGGCTTAAACCAAAACAGTCTTCTTTCCTATTCTGTGCCAAGGGTAGGACTTGGTAAACAAGCATCAGTGCAAGTCAAAGAGAAATGAGAAGGATCATGGTCTCAGACTGTGATTTGTCACAGGCAGACCACACTCTATAGTCCCAAACTGACCTTTGAAATTCTTTTACCTGAAAGCTCTCTTCCAGACCCAAATACCTTTTAAGACTAAGGTTTCATTTAAGTAGGATAATTTAAATTGCTACAGAATAGTAACCTGTGGAAGCATCAGATGAACCTGCCCCAGCAAAAAGGTGAGAGTGACACAGCTGCACACATAGCATTAAAAAAAAAAAATCAATTCAATGGAGTCTTAATCTCTCACAGCTCAACCATGAAGGGTCTTTATATCTGATACAGAGAATATTTCTTGTATTTCTACTCCCTTCATTCATGACATACTTACCGATTTCTAGGCAGAGTGCGCGTCTTGTTGTCTATTCCTCCAGTTCCCACATATTTATTTTGTCCACCTTGAAACCCGTAATTCTTGCTCTCCCCTATGAACAGTGACTCTGATACCTCCTGGCTGGCACCTTCATCATTTGGGAAGCTCCCATCACTATCAAAGGAACATCAGAGATAAGTCTGTATCCAAGACTCTCCAGCAGATGATAATACCAAGGCACAGTATTACTTTTACTTCCCTAACAGTCCTCCACAAGCAAAGCAGTATAGACTTCATTTACAATACACAAATAGATTTAATCATTAACATTAACTCCCTGAAATGTTCAGCAGAGCCAAACATTAAAATTTGTAACTCCCTTTGTAGTGCAGCACTTTTTGATTTACAGCCCACTTTTGCAATCTTAGAACCAGTTTGTCATAATCTAAATAGCAGCAATTTTAGCTCACTACCTAAGTTACTTGATATTTTTCATTACTAAGAGGCATTACCCATACTAAATGCTCACCCCCTTTCTTTTCCATTACTCACTTTCAGCTGGAAAATAAAATACTGCCCAAGGAATCATACACTACCAAGAATACCTGGATAAATATAGCCTTTCTGGTAAAGAGGCAGCAAACTGTGGTGTAAACCAAGCACAGGTTGAACTAAAGTGGAAACTTTGGCAGCTGTGCCAGTTTACAGCCTCTATAACATCATCTGCATGACCGGAAATACAACCTGGCCCCAAACTGAAACTGCAGCCTTATGAAAGTACACTTATTAATTTTAATAGATGCATGTAGATTTTCTAAGCTTCTAAGTGAGGAAACACAGAAATGATTAACAAAGTACTCACCTAGCAAATGTCAAACCTATTCCATTGTCTGCAAACCTACAAGAAAGCCCAAAGCATCAGTTGTTTTTTCTGAATTATCCTACAATCAGCTAGTGTAAGAGCACATCCTGCTATGCACTGAAGAAAGCTTGAATTTTTCTATTAATGCAACTTAGAACCACCACACACTTAACTTTTCTAAAAGCATTGTTGTTAAAAAGTAATTAAATAATTTTCTACACATTTTAAGCAGGACTTGAAAGTTTCAGGGAGACAACAGAAATCCCAGTCTGAATTTACTGTCTCTACCAACTCTTAGGCTTCTTTTTACTACAGTTGTTTTTTTGCTGTTTAAGGCAGGTTCTCATCTAATCACATATAAACAAGTATATTTGAAGTAGCAGGATGGTATGAAAGCTGGTCATGATATTGAGAAGTTCCTCAAGTTAATCATCAATCCTCTCCTATAACCCTGTTGTAATGTCCTTTCATAAACAAAGCTTCAGGGAAAACTCCTTAACAGCATGCAGCTGTTTGCTTCCGAATACCTACCCAGAGTTTTGAATGAGGATATCCCCTCCCCTGACCCAGGCCCCATGATCATTGTTTTTGAAAGAGATTAATCTGTCAATCAGGGCAGCAACTCGGGGCTTTTCAGGGTCTGCATCTTGATGAGGTCGAAACCTGGGAGAGATAAACACTCAGTACAAGAAAACTTTTTATTTTACATGTGCCATATATGTTGTGCTGAGTAAGCCTGAAAGATAAACACTCATCTGATGGGCAAATTCCGCTCTGCTTCACGTTTGGAACAAAAGAAGCTAAAAGCAGGTACAGCTCTGGCTCTCTATTACTAGAAAATTACTAGTCCTTGGGGTATAATGAAGCAGGAACGTGAAACTTCTCTTTTCCAGTAACTCTCACAGGCTCTTGCTCAGTCTCCCTATGTTTCTTCAGCTGCCTTTAGCCTCCCTTTATCCCCTTTTTCTTTTTGCCCTCCCCATTTGTACTGAAGTATTAATGTGGAAGTTTTATGAAGGGAATCAAAAGCTCCTTGGAAGGACACACAGGGCTGACATTAGTTATGCAGGCACAGTCTGGACATTTGTCTAACTGGTCCTTCAAATGTTTCAAACTCTTCTGACATACAGGAGTGCTTCCTCTTTAGGCGTGCCTGAGATTTTTTTTTATTGCATTGCTACCAAGATGGTCTTGTACAGTAAATTATGACTGGAATCTAGTTTAAATAGTAGGAAGAAAGAGTCTGATTAAGAACTGGTGACATTTTCACTTCATTATCCCCAAGACCCCAGAGAAAAAGTAATACATTTTAAAAAATTGCAAACAGGCATTTTGAGTGGGTAAAGTTGTCTATGTCTGCTAATGTTCTAAAATGTTTTTGTTCAGATTTGGATCTGCCCCCTCCCCATCCAAGGGAGAAAGGGGAAAATAGGTAAATGCTAGGTTTTGATAGTCTCAGTCTTCTCAATTAACATTTAAACCCTTCCAGTCTGGTTCCATGTACAATGATTAGGGGCCTCACATAGTTATGCAGTGCCTCATTCCTTTTCTTTCTGCTGTGAAACATGACCCCATTTCATGCACTGAGTTTCTTGCATCCTCAACACACTACAGGTTCTCAGAGGGCATTTTGCCCCTCTCAAGTTCCTCCTGACTACCTGTTATGACTGAGGTAAACCACAAGGGTTATATGGGCTTTCTGTCAAAACATGGAACTAGCAGGTTCATTTCCAAATTATGAATTATTGAGTATCATCAAAATTCGGAACTTCTCTCTTTCCATCTGCAGCAGTCACTCAACTGTCCTTGTCCAAAACACAGGTCAATTGACAATTAAGATAATCCTATGAACCATATATTTCAGTGCTAGTGCTTAGTTGACACAATAAAATGTTGACATATGGAGTTCTCCAATACTTTCATTTAACCACTGTCCCAGGCTATTTTATTTGAAGTTCAGGACAAGACTAACCAGGCACAGTATAACCTGGAACTATCCTAGACTCTCCATTACTTTCTCTCACTTTGTAAACTAAAGAAAAGTGGTTGATTGTACCACCTCTGCAAAGAGCCTTCAGTAGAACTGTACCATTGAGTTATGACTTCCAAGTCTAGAAGGAATGGCAGAAACACTCAGCAGTAGGAAAGGCAAGGATGCATTACTGAAGCCTTTTTCTAACCATTAGTTAAAACTGAGTCATAAATCAGAAGATCATATTTTAAAGGATTATTTTCCTGTTAGCAGCAATTCCAGAAAACATTTTAAGCATGACAGTAGAGCATGTTTAAAACAATGTCTTCTAAGAGGATGGAAACTATCCTGAGTAAAAGCTTAGAAGAAACCCAAATCCTTTAAGAGACACCATCTCTGTTGTTCCCAAAACAGACAAATAAATGAGGGAAAAGAACATACATGAACTTACTATTTGGTTACATTTTATAAATTATTTTATTGTTTTTAAGGGTCTTTCCCCATATGAATGTAAGAGCAGTCTCAAAACTTTGCCATTTTTCACTCACTTGAAAGAAACTATCCTTTACCTTGCATTGTTGTCCAAACAAAGATATTCTCGGGGATCATCAGCACTAGCATTAGTTGTTTTAACACCCTTATCAATGAACAAACCAGCCTGAAATAAGCAAGAAAAGAAAATTCATACTATCCAAAATTAAAGATAGAGTAAACATGAAATTTTTAAATTTAAGCATTGCATTCCATACACATGTTAGAAACTCTTAGATCTTTCAGTTTGGCTTTAATTGGCATATTGTCTAAGGGAAAACTAGCTGATTAATATAATAAACCAGTCTGTGCTAAAAGGAAAGGAAATATCTGTGATTAAAAAAAAAAGTAATAGAAAATGATCAAAGTTCACTTCTGATTTCTTTCACAACATCTATTTGGGGTTTTCCATTTATTACCAGATGCTGTTCTGGAAAATCTGGAAGCCAATCTTGTGGTGAAATCAAATTATTCTCATAAATGAAAATAAATAAATAAAAGAAAAGAAGACCCAAAATCCACTGTGAAAAAGCCTTTGTATTTCACTTTAAAACTAAACTACCTTTACCACTAAAGATTATTCTGGTCCAAGCAGTCATAAGCTTGAAACTCAATAATCCAGTATGAAATAAATTACTTGAGAAAATAAAAGCATGATGAAGCATTTGTGCTCTTTTACTTGAATTACATACAAATACCTGCGACTACTTTCACCTCTGATCCAAATTATGATTACAATTGAGTCTTATACACAAGCAGATTCTCAGACCTGTTAGTGGAGTTCTCTTTCAACATGGAGTTTTAGCACACAAACTGCTACCCTTGTTTAAAGATGATACTAGCTATACAGCTGAAACTCTTTTCTTCACAGTGCACTTTTGTATTCAGTATATTTTAATTCAAATCTGAACAAAATGCCCTACAGTCCCAAACACACTGTTAACACAACTTCCATAAAACATTGCATCACTTCTTGGTCAAGCAAAATCAGTTTCACTTGGCAAAAAAAAAAATCCAATAGTGATTCTGTGAGGTTTAAATGGTTAAACTATGAGACTCTCCTGCAGCAACCAAACACAAATAAGTATTTATTTAGAGTTAGGTGGCTTCGTAAATGTCATTATATTTATACATAGCATAATAGCAGCTAGATTCCAAATGAAATACTTTAAGGACTTCAGCTGAGATGTGGAAAAGGTTTGAAAGTCATACTAACAAAACACTCCTCATTGACTGTAGGCTGAGAACTCCATAAGAAAACTGTTGCAAATAACTGAGCTCCTGAAGGCAATACTGAAGCTTAATCTCTAGCCAGAGACTGTGTCACTATGTGCAAACACGTGAGTTACTATACACCGAAGACTCAGAAAGATAAGTTGTAGCTATTAGATGAATCATTACTATAATAAACTTTGATTCTTCAAGGATCAGCTTTCTTCGGAGTAGGAAACAAAGCTATAAAGAATAGCATGTGAAATGCTACTTCTGAGAAAAAGTATTTTATTAGAAGTATCAATTGATTTTAGTTGTTTGTGTCTTACGAGGATCTGAAACAGTGAATACTCGAAATGCAACTAGAAAATACACCCATGCTGATTATACATTGTTCTACAGTACAGTTCAAACACAGCACAAACTCTATCTCCTAATCAGCTGAAAAGGCAAACAGACAAGTTCTAATACAGAATACTGAGAAATAAAAACTTCACTTTCTTTTTTAATAACATACTACATTACCTTAAAATTAGAATGAACCCTGTTGTTATAGAAGATTCCTAGGGGTGTAAGCTCTGATTTGGTTTCAATGGCTAAACTATGAGAATCTCCTGTAGCAACCCTGTGGAACAAATACCATATTCCAGCATCCTGCAAGTAAGGAGAGAATAACATTACTTATAAGTGATTCTGATACTACTATTGGTGATGATACATTTATTCACAGAAAAAGTGTATGCTAAGCTGAACTTGGATATTTTAAGTAAAGAAGCAAATAAAAACATAGCCCAATGGAAGTGTACCCAATGGAATATATATTTTAAAATAAAGTCTTCAAACAACTATTTAATCAGTGAAAAAAGTGGGATTTTGCAAATAAGGCTATATTCTAGTGGACAATATGAACTAAAAAGTGTTTTGCTTCTCAGTGAAGCCCTTTAACACCACGTATTTAAGATGTTCTAATACATCAAAGCAGAAAAATGTCCAAGTTAATGTAACTTTTGCATGTCATTATGTCATCCCACACACTAGATTTTTCTTTACTAGTAGACAATACTATTCACAGTAAGATACTCAAAATAATTCCTCCTCTCCTTACTGTTCCAATCTGTCAAGGTTGGTTCATTCTTGCTCCCATGAAAATTTAAATGGCACAGCCAAAAAAACCCACAAAAACTTTCAGAAGACAGGAAAAAAAGCACGTCAAGAAATCTGGCCAGTTCAGGGCACTGTGCCAATAACATGCAGTAATAATTTTAGTCTCTGTTCATTTTCTATACTTTAATATCTCTGCTCTTAAAGAAGCTGGATTTACCTGCTAAATGAGACCCACAAAATGTCCCTTTCAGTGACACAAGCAGTTTGTCATGAATTACACCCATACATCTGCATTCACAGAAAGTGGCATCATGACAACAGCTGCATAGCAGACACCTACAGACATGAAAAAGTGTGCCTGACCACAGGCTGTGTGCTCTTAAGAAATAAAAAAAATCACCCCACAAGGCACATGAAAGGGTTAAATGGTAGCTAAAGAAACACTGAGTGCTCCACCTCATGAAAAATAGTCATCAACCTTTTCAAGAAACATGGATAAAGCCAGTTCACCCTGGCTTAAAAGATTTCATGCATTTCATTCCAAGAATATACTAATTTTCCAAACAGTGCTGGAAAATCTACTTTACAGTAACGTTCCCATCCCAGTGTGTAATGATGACGCACTGATATTTCTGGTGATTAACCATTACAAAGGAAATATGGATGTTCCATTAATAAAAATACCAAAATCTTACCTCACATATAATTAAGTACAGCTCTGTGCTTGGCAGACTCAAGTAAATTTTATCCAAAACACCCCCGGATGCTTGAAAAATAGACTTAGATAAACTTAAAAGCTTGTTAAGCATCTGCAAGCATTCAGAAATATGAAAAAGGGGTTGTTTTTCCCTTCTCTTCTCTTCTCTCTCATACACACCAAAACAAAAGAAACATCTATTGCCTATACAGCCTTACAATAGGCTTCACTGCATAATAAAGGAGCTGGGGGGGGAATGGAATTATTTGGTTGTGAATTGCTCTAGTTTAGGCCAGCAAAAGCTCTATAGTGCAGAGTTTGTATGAACACAGTTGAATTATTCTGTTTCTGAAACACAGTAAGCTGTGGTCCCTTTATACTAATGAGTTTAAATCCATGCAAGGGAAGTATACCAGAGTGGCTAAACTTTGTAACAAGCACAAATGCTTGCACCTGTCAGGCGCATCCTGCTAACAAAAGGAATTGACATCTACTGGGATGAGCTACACAGGCAGAAAAAGACCTTGCAGGACTTAAGCACCAGAATAAAGAAGCTGTTTAACTTAGCCTTAGGCTTTAACTTTAGGTAATGCCTAAACTAGGTATATTACATAAAGCAGGCAACATAGAAAGACATTCTGTTGGTCAGAAAATAACTGGTTTAATTTGGTAGGTGTGTCCAGATCCTTCCTAGCGGTAAACTGTCAAATAGAAAAGTTTGTCAAAACAAGCAAACAGAAACAAACCCACAACAATAAAAGCAACAAAAATTAGACTACACAAAAAGCAGAATAAAATTTTCTGATTTTTTTTAATACTTTAGGTATTTCAACTCAGTTAAGTACTTTGAATCCTATTCTATTTATTAATAACAGTTATCTGTTAGTAAATAAATTATCTATATAAGTGTTATCTGTTAGAGATAAATGTTATCTGTGGCTAAGAACACACAGGCTCATATTCTTCCAGCATTGGAGCCTTTGCAACAACAACCAACAAACTTTCCTATTTTCCATTCCCACTGATCTCTTCAGAAAATCCAATTAAAAACCTTACATATCTCAGCCTCTCACCCAATACAGAACAGACTCCAGTCCCCTCCTCCACAATATGTACAGAGCTTTACTTCACAGGCAGCTATGACAAGATATTTGCACTAATACAAGGTTCAGAACAAGCAAAACCATATCAGCAGTCACTGGCTGGAAACAACTAACCACTGACAGAAAAGAAGTGTTTTAGCTCTTTCTTACACAATGAACACCTTTTTGTAGTCATTTTTCATTCCAGTGACTAAACTCATGACAACCTACAGAAAATACAGAAGACTTAATATGAAATGCACCAGTTCTGTGAAAATAAAAGGATTTCTACATATACGCATTGACACTACTGTCAGGTCTATTAACTACAAAGAAGAAGAAATCTCCTCTCTTCCAGCCAAAACAAAAATTTTTGGCATCTCTTAAATGCACACCTAGACACACCCTGCACTTTCAATGCCAATATGCTGCCAAACATAAAACATATTCATATATAAAAAAAGAAAAATACATGTATATCTGGCAGTAAATGTAACAGATTTTACAAATGCCAGTGACACGAGCAGTTTGTCATGAATTGCACCCCTATGCCTCACCTGTGAGCCTGCTGCTGCATTATTTATAAGATGATTGTTGGGATGAGAAATCCAGAATGTTGAAACGGCCCTGAAATATTATTCAGAAAAAAGTTACTACAGAAAACCTCTAGATCCAACAGAAATATCTCCCCTTTTTAATAAGCACATCAGAAAAAGCTGAACTGATGAAGTAACTACTTCACATTCAAAATAAAAATCACAAAACCTCCCACATCTAGAAGTCAAAAATGCCTTTTCATAAGTTCAGTGCACAGTATTGTATTTAATGTTGTGCAGATATCCCATGCAATGATAAACTGTTTTAAGAAGCTTTCATAAGAAATAAGTAGTATTCAGAAAAAATAGTGGTGACAACTTGGGAATATACATACATTTATGCAGTAGTGAAGATGTTCAATAGACTTTTAAGGCCCCAAGTATCACCCAAAATAACAATATTCCTATAAACCAATTTTTTTTCTTTTATTAAAGACAATGCTAATTTTTATTACTATTTTTTAAATACCAATACTATGTGAACTACATTCATTATATTATAGATAAAAATGTTTCCATCTGTATTTTGTCAAGACATCATCAGCAGTTTAACTGCTGCAGCTGGTTGGGTTTTACTTATCCATCATGACATACTCACATGCAGTCTGTGGCTGGGACTGGGACATAACTTCCATACACCTTATCCCTAATCCCAATACACATGCTGCTGTTTCTGTCTGTAGGTAGAAGAGTGCCTGGTTTTGTGACTAGCCCAAGGTTGTGGAACAAAGTATTCCTCTGCTCAATGCCATCTTCTATGAAGAAACAGTGACCTAGTGTGTCATAGCCAATGGTGTCCTTTATCTGTAGAAATACAAGTTCATTATGTCAGTAGTAACAGCACTTACTGAGATTTATTTGACAAATACCGTCTAGTTTTACTGTCTTGGCACAGCTGCAGAGTGAAGTTTCAGTATCAGCAGCTCAGATGATTCAAGCACATAGTTTTATTTATCCCTTACAAACACACTGCTATGTCTGGAGAGCTTAGCTGCCTTACAGCTGTCTTACAGCTAGCTGCTCTAAGAATCTGAAAAAACAGAACAGTGAGAACTGTTAAATTACTGTTTGCAGTGATTTATTTATTCACTGAAGTAAGAAAACCACTGCTGAGCCTAGGATTTGCAGAAGGGATACGATTATTCTGGCATCTAAATGCTCTCTATAACATTTATTGCAACATAGTATGTTTTACTCTCTTTGCACCTACCAGCAAACCATTAGTTGCATGAACAGTCACACATCTGGAAAAACAGTGATGAATGGAAAGACCTTCCAGATAAGTTTTAAAAGTATATCCTCCTTTTTCATCCACATCCCCACAGAGGTGAAAGTGAACAGGGTAACTTCCCATCTGCTGCTGGCCCATTTGCTTCAATTCCACATAGGAGAGATGAACAGATGTAAAATTCTTCAAAATCTAAAAAAAAAAAGAAGTACAGAGTGAACAACCAATTATTTGCTTTTTAACCAATGAAAATTTTAAGTTAATACATCATCTACCCCAGATGTACAGAAGCTACATGTACACAGTTGCCACAGGCCAACGTAACAAAAGTTAGAACAAACATTACTGCCTTGCTCTACAAGATCCCTTACAAACTGTATCCTTCATAAATAAGTTTAAAATTTAAATCTCCATGTGGCTAAAACAGAAGAATTTTCACCAGACATA
Organism: Pseudorectes ferrugineus; assembly: GCA_008033365.1. NCBI lineage: Eukaryota > Metazoa > Chordata > Aves > Passeriformes > Pseudorectes > Pseudorectes ferrugineus. Next base: position 27,257 of record QWTY01003383.1, on the reverse strand, counting down.
TTGCCACACTTTACTGCTTGGTCTTTACCAGGTGGCACATTAAATGTTCTTACAGGTACTCTCCAACCAAATGGAAGTCACCCACATCTGGATGTGTCTGTAATGAAGCTGCACCAGCACCGTCCACCTGGGACAGGCTGAGCTGGATAAAAACCACAGAATAATGCAGACTCAAAGGAACCTGTCGAGATACCTAGTCCAGTTGAGAGCTCAGTGCTGGGTCAGCTTCATAAGACAGCTGCTCCGCCCATTGCTCAGAGAACACCTCCAGTCACAGAGATGCTCATGATGTCTACTGGTTCTACCCTTTCATTTTCCCAGTATGTGAGCATTATTTGCCTTCTTTAAGCCTGGTCCCATTGCCTCTTGTCCTATCACCGTGCACCTCCAAGAACTGCTGTGGCTGCTCTAAACCCTCACCAGTACCTGAAGACAGCAACAAGATCCCTCCTCTCAGCTCCCCGTCACGGATCACCACATACTGCCACACACCACCTTTCCTGGACGCACCCCCGTGCATCTACGTTTTCATTGCAATGGGAACCAAAACTAAACACAACACTCCAAAGAAACATCTTTATTAAGGAATATATGAAATTACCCTCACAATCACGCAACTTCACAGTAAAGTTACCATGTACGAAGTAAAATCATAATGGGGTTGTACCAGTAATGCAGGAAAGAGAAAGTATTTTCTTCCACCTAACCTGCTATGAAAACATAAACCAAGTGCAACAGCTGAACTGCAAGGAATTAACATGAATTTAAAAAATCAACCAAATAAACCAGAAACCAAACCAAACAAACCCTACTTTTTTTTTTTTTTTGTAACTTCATTTCATTAACTTACCTGTACTGAGTATATATCAAAAATACCACTTTTCATATGTACTTTGTCCTCTAGGGAAATCAGAAATATTTTTTTTTCCTCCTCCTCTAATTGAACTCTTAGGGTTTGCATGCCTAACATACAGAGGGATGGTCAAAACCAGGCATCCCTCATCTCTAGCCCTTACTATTGAAAAACACCAAAACTGCAAACCAATGCCTCTCCTCGCTGCCACTAAGCCTCCTTTAGGCTACTGTCTTAGTGACCAGTAGGAAATCCAGGATGTTCAAAAGCTATTACATTTCTTGTGTCTAGGATCCCTCTGCTTGAGCATGTAAGATTAGCATAAGCCAAAAATGCTTTCAGTGCTGAAGTCTAGGTTTGGCAGCAGACATACTACTCAGAACAGTCTCCTGGGAACAATTTAACTTTGCTGAGTCAAAATGTTTGTTTTCTCTTCTACCTTCCAGACAACTGAAGGTCTGCTGTATTTACACTTTCATGGCAATCAAGGTCACACTTCGCAAGATTCACAGTTTGTCATTATCTTCTTTCATTACATGATCTTGAACATAAAAGATGCCTTGAGTTCACCTACTTTCTTCCACAAAACAAAAGCTGCCACAGAGCAGGAAAGGGCTTATTTTCTTTCCCACTCTTATGTCCACCACTATGAAACTAAAATCTGCATCCAAATAAATTAGGAAGAGATTTAAACTGTGATGACCACATAATGAGCACAAATATATTTGCAATTAAAATCTGAGGCCTCAAACTTCCCCAGCATCAGTGAAGCACTGCTGCTCAAATCTTTAATCTAAAAACGTAAGTGAACACAAGTTTAAATACTTGTTTCTATAACACTACTTTCTCTCAGCTTTGTTTACATTCATAATACAATAAATTAGAAGCAGTTTCCTTTACATAACCCTAGTACTTTCAGATTTTTAAGAAACTAAATATAAAAACCCATGATACAACTCAGTTTCTTCCTTCTCCATGCCTCTCTAGTGCTCAGGTTCAGATGAGACAGATCTTTAGGATTCAATGCTCATCACCTGGGGAGGCAGGAAGGCAGTGAAAGGAAGGGAGATACAAGGGAGATCAAGCTTTATTCTGTAATGTTATAGGATGCACATGCATGGATGTCACTTGTACAGTTTAATCCCTGCCATACAACATTACAACACCTGCTGGACATTTCTAGAACAGTTTGTGCATTATACCCCTCCCTTCAATTCTGCAGACTAAGTCTTGAGGAGTTAGATCTAATTTGGGGAAAGCTGAGAACAAAGTCATTGCCACACAAAGCAATTGAATGAATTCATGTTCTTTAAGTTTTCAAATCCCTTGAAAGTTTAACATCAATCTTTTTGTGCTTAATATGCCTTTATATGACAGAAGGTTAATTTAAAATGATTTTCAAACCTTGATATGTCCACCAAATGTATCATAACTGAAGAACTGACACTCCTTTTCAAGATAGCAGGTATTTTCTGTCTCCCCCTTTATTAGGATGTTTCTTGTAAGAACTCCAACTTCTGCTCTCATGTCCACTCCATCAATTACTTCTCCTACATGAGGAAACTGAGGGTTTTCTGTCCAACAACAAATTTTGGGGGGGGGGGGGGGGG
>QWTY01003383.1:0-24743 GCA_008033365.1 Pseudorectes ferrugineus | reverse complement strand
GGGGAGGAGAAAAAAAAAGTCACCACCGATTAAAACCATAATCAACTTATATAAATAAGCAAGGCAACTGCAGCAACAAAACCCATGTGTTCCTCTTCCTTAACATGCTGTTCTCTCTTAGCTTTTCTTATGGTAGATACATTTTTCATTCTAATAAGAAACTAATCCTCAAAAAATATCAACATCTTATTTGCAAGTGCATCTTAATTTCTATCCAATAGTTTGTGAACAGAATGGGAAAAAACCAGAGTTGAAATTACTCCAATGTATCAAACTTTTAGTGAAACACAGATGCAGACTTATTTTAAAAGAAGAAAGATTCTGGCTGCTTAATCTGTTTCAAAGACAAATTAAGAACCGAAAGTAAAGCCAAAACACTGTTTGAAAATGCTGTATTCATCCCCTCCTAAAAGAAAAAGGGACTTGCTTTCCTAACTAAATTTCCTCTTTCTTAGGTAGCTATTCTGAAGATCCATAAACTCAAAATTAGGGAAAAGAAGATAGTCTGGTTTTACACTCTTCCTCAAAACCCCAATCAATTACTTATTTAAACTGAGAAAATGATCTGATTCTGTAAATCTTAAAAAATGCATTTATACATTTAATGATGCCCTGAATACAGACTATCACTATCCCTTCAAGGCTTAAAAAAATGATAGAAGCCTAAACTACCACAATATGAAGCAGAACTAAGAGTTATACCAACTCTGTATCTGCTGCTGAGGATTTAAAAAGACAAGAGATGTCTGTAAACGGGACCGCACTGCTCTCCCTGAAAGCTTACCTATTGTTTTTCCCCTATATTTGACTAGCAAGTCAGTAAATCAAGTGAAGAAAGAGCAACTAGGGCTCCTGCAACACAATACTTTTTAGTTTTCCTACTACAAAAAGGGGAAACCAGCTAAAAACCTAGCAAAACAATGCAAGAAATAATTTCAAGATGTCACATTCTTCTGCAGGTCAAGTTTACCATTACACAGAAAATTCATTCTTTGTGGAACAAATATGTAGGGTGGTGTGGGGATTTTTTAAAACCGTATGCATTACTACAACAAAGAAAACTATATTGAGAGTGGCAAAGAACCCCAAATGGGCAAGCTGACTACAAGTTTACCTCCTTTAATATATTTTTAATAGTTTAGCTAGGATTTACTTTCAAAAAAAAAGAAAAAAGAAGCCAAGATTTTGTATTTTATGCCATATTGTAAATCTTCTGAAAACAGGTTTTTTTTAAACCTTTAAGAGCAGTTGCTTTTTCACAGCACATTATTTCCAAGATGAAATAGTCTGCACACACACGATTCAGTGGTGACAAAAAACTTGAACTTCTACTGCAACCTTCAAGTTAAGTTTGCTCTTTAAAACACTGTGCAAAAGGAAACACACAACATGACACTTAAGACCAAAGTCCAGGAAATACCATGTTCAATAGCACTAAGTTAGCACTGCAGCTTCACTAAACCTGGTATTCTCTGATGTGTAATAAGGTAAACAAAGATATGCTTTTTCATACCTGAGATTTCTCAGTGCAGTAAAACATACATGACCCATGCTAACAAATGTGTGAGAAGCAAATTTCACTGCCAGAGAGACAGACAGACTGGCAGTCCCTCAAGGCACAGGTGGACAGGGAAGTCTGAGGGCATTGACAGAAAACTTCCAAGAACAAAGAAGGAGAAGAGCAGTTTAAAGAAGAGGAAGTTGCACTGTGCAGAAATTAATGGGACAAAACCAGATTGAGAAGAGCACCCATGAGCTGCTGCAAACTAACACTGCAAAACAACACATGTTAGTTTGTGCTATGCACCGATGCTGCAGCCCACCACGAGTGAGAGGGGAAGCTCCAGACCAGAAGATGGAGGACACCAAGGAGGAGGGCGGCAGCATGGAGCAGGCGTGGAGCAGCAGAAGGAAAACAGAGACGCCAGCATAGCTGGCAAGCCAGTCCCCTGGGAGGCTCTTGTGATGTCGAGCAGAATGACTCAGATAATAAAAAGGAAATGGTCAACAACATGCATGACCATTTACTTGTGCATCACACCCAAAGGAAAAACAGATTGCAACTACTCAGGGATATCCTGTGAGAGCAGAATCTTGGAAGGGCCACTTATTTTATAACCATTTTGTTGGGGAGGTGGTAGAAAGGAGAATGAGGAAAAGAAGAAAAAAAGAAAAAAGGTACAGGTTCAAAGACTGCAATTTTCTTTTTTTCTTCCTGTTTTTATTTCTACTTTTTTAACAACAAAAGAAACAGAAAAAATTATAATGATAACAGTTTAAAAGATGAGAATGACACTAAAGGCAAGGGAAACAGTAATGACCACAACAGCTATTCAAGCATGTATAAAGAGAACTTGTGAAAAGACAGAAAGGAGCCAAAGAAAGAAAACAAGCCTAACCCTATTGGAAAAAAAAAATAATGCATTCAATGAGCCTGGGAAGAAATGAGAAAGAAAAGTTAGCATGTCTGTGAGGCACACTTAACATACAGAGTCATTTTACAGCAAGGAGAATTACACATGATGTATATGGCAACAAAGCCATACAGCAGCTGGAGAAAAGGCTGCTCTTTACTGCTTCCACTGCAAGGGCCTGTCCAGCAGCAAATACGTATTTCACACAGATCTTCAAGCAGTGACTGCTCTCATACCTTTGACTTTAACCTGATTCTTGGTACACTCCGGGCAGGGAAGGAGGGTGAATTCCTCTGTCTGATACATTGAATAGTCTGTGCTCGCAACCACAATCCTGTCTCCAGGCTCCCAACTACTAACATCATCCAGAAGGTTCAGTATTACTCCACCCACCGCTTCCACCTGGAAGCCTGATATTGGGACACCTAATTAAAAAAAAAGAAAAGGAAACAAATATAAGATTATATTCACCTTTATACGAAACAATACTCAAGAAGATACTAATAAAATATGTTTGAGATTTTGCAGGCCCCAAAGCCCTCTAAAGTACAACCCTGACCTCAAACATGTCAGTGTGAGATACCTTTACAGCCTCTTTACTTATTGGATCTCAAATGAAACAAAGGGCAAAGACAGAACTAATGGTGACAGGAAAAAATCTATGTTTGGGGGTTTTTTTTCCCCAAAAACCCTAGTATCATATGCCAGTAATTTGTAGGTCCAGCTACCTCTGCTTGTTTCAAGTGACATTTTTTTGCCATTTTAAACTGTTCAGATGTAATCAAGGACCTGGAAAACAAAGTAGAGGACTTTCTTTTTTAAGCACAACTAATAGAACAGTTTGCCAGACTAAATTACACACACATGGAATTTCATTAGCTTATGATGAATTTGCATAAATTCAGCTGCTTTTGCTAACTCTTGAACCTAATTCTACAGCACCAGTAAGTAAAAGATGTATTTTGGTGGATTCTGTTTTTTCTAAATGTAAGTCCATACATTTTCATGGGGCTGTAATGAACAGTAAAGGGGTAGTAGTAAATAGTTCAACTACTTAACAAATAAACTCATGACTACCATAAAAATTTTTTTGAGGAAAACACAATAGTGTTTAGTAATCCTAAAAACAGAGAGATGATTTATTCTTGTTACAATTTTCCATAAAAACTCAGATCAAAGATACCTTAAATTTAAAAAAAATGAATAAAGGATAAAAGCAAGCAAGTGGCAAGTCCTCTAGCTTTTTATACCACAGATTCAACTTTGTATCTGAACAGCTGCCTGAAGTTCAGCACTCTAACAGCAACATAAAATTGTAACAAGAATAAAATACTTCTTTTGGCTTCCACTACGTTTTTTCTTTTTTAGTACCATAATCAACATCTCAGACGCTTAGATTTAAAATCTACATGACTGCCAAATTACTAAAATTAATTTTAAAAGTTTCAGGACTTGTAAGACTCCTATCTTCATCTAAATATACTAACATTTAAGACTCAATGCTATGCTGCTCACATACTGTATACAAACAGTGAGAAAATAGGTAGTACTGAAGAACTGTGTCCTCCTATTTCATCCATAGCAAAAAAATACAACTGATAGCAGCACTCAAAAATTTAAATTGCAACCAGCAGTTCTAGTAAAAAAAAAAGCACATAAAGTATTTATGTGCTGTAGAATTTCACAAAACACTTTCCTACCATCATTCCATTCGCTGTAAGCTCTCACAACAAACTTCTGACCATCCACTGTGAAAAACTCTTTCTGAGCAAGAGCTTTCCCACCAGTGCTGTGGTTTTCATAGTTTCTCACTGATTCATTACAGGAAGAATTTCCACCACCTATGACACCAACTAAAGCCCAGGCTTGCCTGCGAAAATCAAAAGTAAATGTTTAAATATAATGGCCCTTAAAAAATTCTTTACAAAACCAGGAAAAGACAAGGAGCATAGAAGACATAAAAACCCCTTTTGCTTGCTCTTCCAAATTAATTTTAAAATGTAACTTCAAAATGTACAGGAAAATAGGCAGACTTAACTGCAGAGAAAAATAGTTTAAAATAACTGGGTGTCCCATACACAAATCGGCAAATACAAGAGCTCTTACTGGAGAAGACTTTCATATACATTTTTAGTAAAACATTCAACAAGATACACATTTTTCCAAAACCAAGTTGCTAGAGATGGGTGACAAAAGCCACACAGGATCCTACTCCCAAACAGCTTTAGCAGGGCACAGGAAGAGCAGGAGTCAGTGCCAATGCTCCTGCCATAGCCCCCTGCCATCAGCCAGCAACACCCCAAAGGAGCAGGGAGGACTCCAGGGGACCACATGTTCATCAGGCCAGGAGGGATGGACACAGCCAGCAACAGCCACTGGTGCTCACCCCGGTGCTGGACAGGCAATAGCTCTTGCATCTTTCAGGATGCTCAGACCCAGAAAAGGAAATGCATGCTGTTACTTAACCTTTGTACAAGATACCACTGATGTGTGAGTGTTTGGAAATTAAAAGCAAACCACACACCACAGAAAGCTGCCACCGAGTTCAAAAAAACAAGTTTATTTTGCTGTCCTTTACTGCTCTGTAATGCCATAACCATGCGTGCAAAGGAAGCAGTCAAGATCATGTACTAAAAAGCCAGACAATTTTGCATCATTAAAGTTGAATCATTCACCCCAAGTGAAAACAGTGTCAGCTAGCTGGACTGCAGTCTGTTGCTAATAGTTGATTCGAAGGCAGATATTAAAACCACCTTCAATCTAGCTGCCTTTATTTTAACCCTTCTTGATGTTTTTGTTGATTGGGACCAAAAGGCCAAACAATACTCTAGCATTAACATGTTCACAGGAATAGTACATACTGAGCCAGCTTTTCAGTAGCAGCAGCAAACAAGCTGAACATCTCGCATACTAACATTTAAAATAAAGTTATTTTGATGCATGTTTTGCATTCTATGTGTTGCAGGAAGAGGGAGAAGGGGAGAGGGCTGTAATGGAGTATTTACCTCCATGCTGCCTTTCACTAGCTTTAGAGGTTTATGAAAATGACCCTGCTTTTCCTGAGTGAGCCATCAGGGAGAGCTTCTCACCTATCTTACACTGCAGAACAAAACAATTTTATGTGCTTACAGAGCCTTTACTGACTAAGGAAAGCAGACAAGAACCAATTCAACAGAGAAGGAAAAAAGGCTGCCTCTTCTCAGTTACAGGCTAAAGAAGTTCCTCATTTCAGACAAACTGGTGTGGAGGTCATGGGCAAAGACAAACCCCAGAAACCTACACCTCTGAGGACAGGTTGGGCTGGCTGTACCACACCCTGAACAATCTGAAGCCACACAGGCTTCGCTGCTTTCAGGAAGTGGTATTCTACTATAGGACATCCAGGTCTTGGTACTTTTGGCCAAACTGCTTCAGAGGCAAGAGCATTCCATCCCACACCCCTGTGCTTACACACCCAGTGACACAAATGTACTCCTGATGGGAACTGAGGTCAGAACATGCCATCCTGACTGACACCCAGCCTGCCTCTGCCAAAGCACAGGGAGGAAACTAACTGGAATCCAGATGTCAGGAGATAGCAAGGGATAAGAATAGAACGGAAAAACTAAGTGACCAATTTCCTGGAAAACACTGGACAATACAAAGAGGTTATACAACACCATCTCAATAGAAGATGAAGAACAGACTGACAGGCAGCTAGGAGACTGGGTATATTTTCCACTTGTATTGCCAACACAGGATCATTTAGGCTGGAAAATACCTCTAAGACGGTCAAGTCTAACCTTTGACCTATGGCCACCTTGTCAACTACACCAACAGCACCAAGTGCCACATCCAGTTGTTTCTTGAACACATCCAGGGATGATGACTCCACTATCTCCCTGGACAGTCTACTCAAATGCTTAACAACTCTTTCCATTAAGAAATTCCTCCAATGTCCAACTGTAAACCTGCCCTGATGCAGCTTGAGGTTACATCCTCTTGTTCTGTTACTGGTTGCTTAGGAGAAGAGGCCAACTTCCACCTGGCTTGTAGAGAGTGATAAGGTTCCTCTGAACCTCCTTTACTCCAGGCTAAACACTCCCAGCTCCCTCAGCAGCTCCTCATGACTTATATTCTAGACCCTTCTTCAGCTCTACTGCCCTTCTCTGGACTCACTCCAGCACATCAATGTCTTTATTGTAGTAAGGGGCCCAGAACAGGACACAGGACTCAAGGTGTGGCCTCATCGGTGCCCAGTACAGCACTGCCCTGGTCCTGCTGGCCACACTATTGCTGATACAAGCCAGGATGCCACTGGCCTTCTTGGCCCCCTGGGCGCATTGCTTTGTGTTGCCCAGAGCAGTGTGGACAACCCTCTGCAGCACAAAGTCAAGTTCAGAACATGCACTGCAAAAATCCATTCGCAACAACTAAATGAAAAGCACAGCAGTGTAAGTTTCCTGCTGTAATAATTCCTGTTATTCCTCTTCTCCTGACTCACCATCCAAATCCTGACCAACTGAAAAGAATGGCCGAAGGATATAGAAACACCTTGTAACTGCATTTCAATTACAAAATAATTTTACAGGTCAGTTCCTTTGAAAACTCAATGGAGAGGTAATGTACTTTTATTTCAACAGTGCAGGAGTATGAATAAGATGTTTGATACCTGGGATTAGCATCCCTTAGAAACAGCGTTTTGGGTTGGAAGAGACCTTAGAGATCATTTAGTTCCATTCCCTGCTCCTCCAAAGTCACACAAATTAAAAGCTTCACCTAGCAACTGTTACCTATCTGTGTCTTAGAACAAGAAAAAAAAAATCCTTGCTGCACCCAGTTTTAATTTCTATAAAGAACAGTGAAAGCAAGCAATTATGAGTAAGTAATAAAGTCTGTCACACAGATACCAGTCTCTGCACTGTACTGCTAACTGAATACTATTACTGCAGCACAATGTACAACACCAAGAATTCTCTGAAAACTTTATGAACTGTCAAAGTTCAACAAATCCCCCACAGCAGAAGCTGCATGCCATCTTTACTCAGCACAAAAGGTAAAATAAATTACTTACCTGTAACTTAATCCTCTGACAAACTTACTTCCCAGAAGATTTTGAATAGTCACTCTGGTTTCCTCCAAAAGATTTTTAGCAGCTGAATCTCCTACAGCAATAGCAATAATGCGACCAGGATGTCCATTTTTCAGTAAGTTCTGGAGCTTTAAGCTTTCTTCTGCAAATTCATGAGTATCAAACTTCAGCACTTCCAAAACCTCTGCTGTATCCTGATCGATCACTCTAACATTTAGTCCTCGGGAAAAATTCTTTTTAAATGTATAATGACCATAGGCCAGCCCTGAGAAATACATAGTCTTTGACAGAAGAGTCCATGATACCTTCTGGTGCCCGTGCAACTCCAGCGTTCCTTCAGGGCCCACGCCAATAAATTTTTGGCCAAATTCTGGCACATCAGCACCTTCGTTTGACTTCCCATACAAAATAATAGTTGCTTTGGATTTATAGCGGCATTTCTCTGCTCCAACATGAAGCATTCCACCATCCTTTATCAGGATAAATCGAGTTCTCAAGGTAATATTTTTAGAACCTTCTTTATCGTCACCAAAAACAAGTAAACCTAAAGGAAAAAAAGTATTTCAGTATGTCAAAGCAAAATTCAGAAAGACTCAAATAACCAAGCTCTGCAGTAACAGCAACAGAAAAACTACAGATTTATTTTTCACACTCATGAATTAAGCTGTTATGTTCTTACATATATTTAGGAATATTTGGGAAAGTAACTGCTACCAATTGTGATTTATCTTTCTAAGAATTTGCTGGTTTATTCCTGGTTTTCTTCTGCCCTTTTGGTAGGATTACCAATATACAACAGTTACCACTGGAGGACAAACAGATTTAGTACCAGAAAGGCTACTAAACAACCTTGTTTTACTGTATTGCACAGAAAACTACACCAATGCTGCACTGAAAAGATACTAGAGAGATTCATCTTTTGAATGAATATATCTTTTGAATGATATACCTGTCCTGGTAGCAGGCTGAAAAGTAAAAAACATGGGAACTGGTCAATAAGCTGCAAGATAAAGTTTCAACATATTTTTTTGTAATCACGGAAGTAAAAAATATGCAAACACTGAAGCAAGAGGTTCATCTTGCCATTTCATACCTCCATCCTGTATAACTATAGAGTGTACTGTAGCGTCTGAGTTCAGACGAAACAAATCCCCTTTTTTGATAATAACTCGTTTTTCAGGATCTTTTCCAGGGCTCCAGTTTTTAAGGCGAGGGTTCTGATCAGGACAATTCTCTGCAATACAGTGTGAAATTCAACTTTTAAACAACAAACATCATCACATTAATCAAGGCGGCACTAGGATGAACACAATCAAGAGAGTCAGTCACCCACAAAGGACTCCCACCTCCTTCTGTGGTTTCAATACTGCAGTCATTGTATTTGAATAGCCAAAAAGACACCTGAAAAATAGCTTAAGTCTCAGGGGTAGGAAGGCATTCTTTTATTGAATTAAACTACTGTTGACCACACATTGTTGACCATAGATACTTTTGAACCCCAACTGATTTTCCTCTTATTTGCTAGATTACCTGTAGTAGATGAGCAGAGATAAGTGGAATGCAGTCAGACACAGAGCAATCACACTGAGCACTGGAAGTCTTAGGCCAGCTAACAAGGATAACTAACATGGTTGTAAAGCATCTAAGTATCTCACCTCCTCAAGGTCTCAACCCTGTCAGGAAGGCTGATCCCTTCTTACTTCTAAGCATCCAAATCATTCTTTCAGTGGAAGTTTGCAGGAGGGACAAGACACCCTTAATATATTTAGTATAAAACCTAACTAGCTAGAGCAGTTTCCCAGGAGATAGACATTTGGGTCTAAACTTAAACATCTGTAACCCTTAGGAAGTCAGCTTAAATATCAGGCTACAAACTGTGTAAGAGCAGAGACAAACACAATCCTTGCTGGAAGCCCTGGCACTACCCAGGCAGCAACACCGAGCTACAAGGCCAGAGGAGAGGCAGCAGCAAGAAGTGACAGGCTTGTGTGATTTCAGACGAAGTTACAGCAATGTAGTATTTATACCATGCACCTCTTTAGTAAATTAAGCATCTGAGTAATGTGGAAGCATAGACATACCATAAAAACTGGAAGCCATATTCCTTGGATTATCTTACCAAAATTAAAAATAAATATTAAAAAATTAAAATATTAAAGATATTTTTCTTATGCAAAAGACAATCAAAAAGATGCCAAAATAAACATGTTAGCGGGCCAACTGAGGGTAACAGCCAAAATAGCCTTTTCACATCCTGTCTTCTGGAAAAATACACCCACACTTCTGAAATGCTACTTCAAGGCAAAAAGCTATCAGAAATAGTCCATTCTTGCAGTATCTAAAGACACTAAAACCTATCCACAAGTTTAATACAAGCCAGCCTTAGTTTTGCTGACAGAAATATTTTTCCTTTGGTATTAACTCTCCACATTTCAAATCCCTCCCAACTCAGGAAACCCACATAAACCAAGATTTGACTACCAGTGGGGAAAAATTAGCAAACTGCAGAAAGGGCAGAAGGCATACAAGCAGTATTATAAAAATAAAAACAAAATAAAATCTTTTGGGAGGATCCTATGAAGACAGCTTTTAGAAAACGTAATTCAACACGAGGGAAAGCTGAAAAGCAAGGAGAACTGCAATCAGCAAGACTGCTGAGCACTCACCAGATAAAGGCAAGTCTACTGCCTGACTCATGCAGAGTCCCTAATCCCTTTTCCCCAGACACCACACACACAAGCACTGTGAAGAAACACTTATTTCCTGGCTGGTAGCAAAGGGCAGTGTGAGGAAACCATGAGTCAGCAACCTGATGACTTCTGCTTAGTGTGATTCACAGAAGAGCAGATCTAGTGACCATGTATTTTTCTGTTGAATCAGAAAGAAGAGGTATAGAACAGTAACTAAAAAAATTATAATTTTAAAATCTATTGTACATTACAATCCAGCAAGAAAGCCATCAGAATCAGAAACAGGCACTCCTGTAATGCAAACATGCTTTTGGGGCACAGCGGGTCAACTTTTTGGCAAGCAGATCAGATGCGTTTAGCAAAAGTATTTTGAAATTCTCCCTTAGCAATTACGGTGCGCTGCATGAAAACATCAACTATTTAGAACTTCACCATATGTTATCTCCAAAATTACCGAGTAGATTTTATAGATGATAGTTATTGCCTTTAGAGTTAAAGTTAAATGAAAACAGAAGCACAAACCAGAAATTGTTAGGTAGTGATGACCTTGCCAAATTTAGCCACTCATGTTGAAAATTTTTCAAGTCAAGCCTCTGCTTCAAAACATTTCTGTAAAAATGGGTCAGCATTCCTTAAGGTTTAGTCAGTTCTATTAGAGTTGGGGGGAGAAATAAAATTTCTACAAATGGTGGAGGAAAAGTACACCATCTCACCCACAAGAAAACATCCTGACAAAAAAAACCTCAACGTTAGAACCTTTCATGGAGTAAGCATATTAAATTTGACAGGAGAAAAAAGACAGGCAGGAAACAGTTTTCAAGATATAACTAAACAGTTCCTTTCTACCTGTTTAGACACCATGTCTGAAGCTTTTAAGGCCTCTAGGAAAAAGTTATCAGTGCTATATTATGCTCAGCAGAAGTTTATGAGAATTTTGCAGCTAAATTTTCTGAGGATCCTGTCTACCCTGGGCAAGTCCAGCTGAGAGCGTCAAGAGTGAAGAACTTTTCCCTGAAGTCTCCCCAGCTTGCCATTCTGACCTCTTATCAGAAGCCTGGGGAAATGGGGAAGGAAATTGCATTTCCATTGCTCTCCCTGATCTCCAGTGTTCAGGACTCCTTAGATGAGTCAGGAGTAAATGCCAGGAATGCAGAAGCAAGGAGGAAAAAGAAACCAGCTGACAAGCAGGAACAGAAATGCTGACAAGCAGCATCTTCCCTTTGGGGAAAGTATGGTGGAGGTTTAGGATTTACGTGCATTTACTACCAAGTGCCACATTCCCTCCACTGCCTTTTAAACAGCCATTACAAGTTCTCACAATATGGATTTCCAATCAGCCCTGCAGAAAAGCATGCCTAGCTGGAACTGGTGTCATTTGCTGCAGTACCACATGTGCTTGGGTCAGAGCTAAACACATTAACATTTCAACCTGCTGGGGAACTTTTGGGGAGTTTCTTCAACAACAATACTGCAAGATTAAAATATCAGCCAGGCTTTCCCTGGTGCCTGTAGGAGTTTCTCTTGTGTCACAGATTCACAGTATCACAGAATAAATAAGGCTGGAAGGGACCACTGTGGGTCATCTGGTCCAGCCTCCCTGCTTAAGCAGGGTCATCCCAGAGCACATTGCACGAAATTGTGTCCAGACAGTTCTGGAGTATCTCCAGTGAGGGAGACTCCACAGCTTCTCTGGGCAATCTGTGCCAGCGCATGATCACTCACACAGTAAAGTTCTTCCTCATATTACGGTGGAACTTCTTATTAACTCATTTTTTATTGCACAGCACCACCGAGAAGAGCCTGGCTCCACCCCAAAGTATTTCAGAGAGTCATTTGGGTAAGTCACTCTTCAGTCTCCTCTGGAATTTGTCTGTAACCAAAGCACTTACTGCATATGTACCCATTACCAGCAATCTAGGTCATAACAGAGGAATAATCTTCCATTTACTAGTCCCTATGGTTTTGCTGTTTTCTTCATAATTATTAGGAAAACTCAGTAACTTCACCCAAGGAGGTATCTCAGCAAGCCACCACCAAGAGCACTTCAGCTGGCAGTGTGCACTCATTTTGTACTGTCATCGGAAATCTTCAGTTGGCTATTTGTTCAGCCTGTGTTGCACTGACTTTGGAAACAGTATCTTTTTAATTACTATGTCAAAAGCCACTGAGAAGTCTGTTATTACAACAGCCAACAGTTTCAATTCAAAATCCTGTTCAGATTTTAGAAACCTGACTACTGCTTTAAAGGCACCCAAAAAATCCAAACAAACTCACCAAAACAACCCATACTCCAAACTGTACTACCAAGGTTTAGCAACTGCACCTCGCAGCATCTTCTAGGAGTAACTGGCTAGAGGGATGTACTCTTTGTGATCACATCACCTGTTGATGCTTTACAACCACTGACATATTTCAGAGATTCTCCAAATTCCACAAAAGTTGCCCAGTTTTCTAAAATGAGCTGAAAACAAAAAATCAAGGCTAACAGATCAAAAAAGGTCCCTGCCCAATTTGCATATAAACAAAACAAACCCATACTATTAGCATAGGTTCTCAAAGATTTTTAAGTGATTTTACTTTAACATTCTTTTACTATCTTCCTTTAGTTACTGCTTAAACAGATAGGATTTAGTGTGGTCTACAATTTGTGAATTGTATGAGACAGCTTCTGCAGACAAAAATAATTATGCTTATAAAGCATTCATGCCTCTTTCCCCTCTCACCAGTAATCTTTATTTACTGCTATGCCTGTAAGTAAATCAAAACATGCATAATAAAAACAACACTGATAACAAAAATGGGAGCTGATCTTTGCCCCCAAGCTCTGCCTCCTTCGATGTTAAAATCACAGTAAGTGTCCTATTTTTGCACTTAACTTTCAACATTAATCCTGATGCTGAATTACTGAATTATGCTCACAGGCAGCATAACTTCTAGGATGATTTTCTTTGCAAAAGAACTTACCATCTGGAGCATATTTTGAAGCTATTCCCAAAAAAATCCCCAGTGCAACAAAAAGTGAAAGGCTAGAAATGGCAGAGCAAATGAGAGTATTTTTATGCCTGTTGGCTTCTGCCTGTCGGCGGTGCTGCTCCACTGGTAAGGACGGCAGTCTTGTCTGGGCTTCTTGTCTCGCCGAGGTAAATTCTGCTGCAGCATGGCTCTGCGAAGGCGGCGGGGGACGGAGAGGGGCAATTCTCCCCGGGACGTACCCCGAAGACCTGTGACTGCTCCCGTTCTGAGGACGGAGGAATGCAGGGGAGCTCCCCCTGGTATCAGTGCCTTGCATGTTATAAAGTCACTGCAACACGTACACACACACAGAGGGGAAAAAATAAAGAGACAGGCTTTCAGAATACAGATCAAAATGCATAAAACAAAAAAGGAAACAACAACAAAAGGCAATTTTAAGCCACATGTGTCAAGAACAGCCACTGAAGCTGGGACTATTTACGAAGTATCAGTCACTCACTTGCTACTGGTCACTTGCCATGCAATAACTGCATGGAACAACAGCATATGTGTCTTCAACAAAATTAAACTCAAAAGCATTTGGTGTGGGAACCCAGGACAGCACAGACCACTTCTTCATGGTTCCAGTGGGTATTTTTCACAGAGTACTTTCACAGTTAACTTGTACTATGAGATTAAGAAATCAGATGAACAATGACAAAGCTAGCAACCCCTGCTTTCCCACAGTTATGCAAAGAATGTCTAAATGTATTTTTTCTGTACACAGAAGCTGAACAAACTCCTCACTTTCCCTTGTGGAAAAGAAGCAGAAAAGACAAGCCTGCCTTCTACACTGGAAGCCCTAAAAGCTGTTTAAATTTTATATACAAAATACCAAATACTATTTTATTTCTAGTCATGCTAATGCAATTTAGTCAACCCTTTTAATAAGTTGAGGTGCACAGAGCCAGCAAATTCTTAATTTACTCACAGCAGGATTCAATTGCTAGTAAAGGTGCATCAGGAATGGTTCTGTAAGGAAGTCACCTACATCTTGTTCAGCAAACCTTGTAATTTTTCTCACTGCTGAGATGCCTGGGCTTGGACACAAAGCCTGGAAGCAACATGACTACTCCAGATCTCTGTACCTATTACCCAGAAGTGAGTGCTGCTTTTATTTCATTTACTTATTGTTTCCATCTTTCTTCTGAAGCACATCAAGAGGAAAGCATACCAGTGCTATCACTGCCTGGCACATCCTCAAAAGCAGCAACTCACCACACTTGTCTAGTTTAAGAGACAAACCTGCATTTGACTGTTTCTCTGGTTTTCCAGTCAACAGTGCTGTACAGAGTATTCACAAAGCTGGCATAATTTTTTTTTCTCATTATGATTAACATTTCTTACAGATGAAATTTTTTGAGAAAGATCCTCAAGTTTCAGTTAACTGAAACCTAACTTTTGAAACTAAATCCTGAAGGGATTTAGGCATAAGTCATGTGTATTAAACAGCAAAGTTTAGGAAAAATAAAAACTACTGATAATGGAAGAGTATAAAAATCCTCTTTCTGTTCCATTAACAAAGGGAAGTCTGAGCCATACTCTGAAGTGTCAGGCACGCTGATGAAGGAGGAATGTGACAACTGTAATCTTATTCTGAGAAGTAGCAAAGGAGCCTTTTGTCCCACATGCTGCAAAATCTGATACTTCACTGTTTCAAGGAAAAAGAGCTCTTACTATTGAACAGGCTGGATTACCCTTTCATGGGAGACAATGCATCTCCAGATGTACGCACAATGACAATGAAGGCACTGAAACATTAACTGCAGTAGCTATCCCAGAGCGCAAAAATTATTCCAAGTCCTCCAGAAGTGCTTCTTGCACCTGTTCATTATAACAAATTAATTTTCAGCATTCTCCTTTCTGTTCTTTGAGAAACTATTTCCCAAACCTAATCCTCTGCTCTCAAACTTAACTGCCCAATGTGTTATGTGCACTGTGGAACAGTTTGCTTTAACCTCATGTACTTTTACACTCAACTTGTCATCTCTCAGCAGTGAAAGTCATTTCTGTGTTTTAGATGTGGTATTAAATGCTGAGTAGAGATGGAGCTTTTCAGCTAAATCAAAGACAGTATTTATGTCTAGCTAAACAAATGCTGGACTAACTTCTTAATTAAACATTTTAAGAAATCTGATCCAGCATTGAGATTTTTTTTTTTTTTAATGTTTTGAAACCCCAACTCCTTAAACTTGATTAAGTTTTCAGTTATGGCATTTACTTGTGACACAGAGGAAATTCTACAGAGTTCATTATAGTGCAATACCAACAGTTAAAAAGTTTGTTAATTACTCAGCTATATCAACTAAATCCAGATTGGCTATGCAAGACTTGAAATAGTTTTACAAAATAATTTTACCACAATTTTGCCCACCAACGCCTCTTAAAGTACTGCCAGACCTCTAAAGAAATAATAAAAAACAAACAAACAGAAAAACATTCAGTACAGCAGCCATTGGAAACAGTTGTGTCATATTTCAAGCATATTTTGTGTTGTACAAAGCATTCTGCTTTGTTTGCAAACCTCATTTTGGCAACTGTAAAAGGTTTTCAACTATCCCACTCAAGTGAAAACACAGGTCACCCCAAGGATGGGTGGGAAAGAGATGGTAGAATCGCTGTCTTAGCCATTACAAAATAAAAATAATTAAATTAAGCCATAAGGAGACACTTAGCACATTCAAAAGACTCACCATATAGTTTTCCATTGCAACAGGAGTAACCATTGCAATACTTCCTTCCCTCTTCATGTGTTATTTGAAATTCTGTAGCTGAAAAAGGATCTCTTCTATCCCGTAGAGCAGCTACTGGCTTTTTTAAAATACAGACTGATAATCTGATTCAAATTATTGGCTTGTTTATTTCCACTCTCTGGAAGCCTTCAGAGAGCACCACATAAACACATGTATAGTAATTGGCTGTATAGCCAGTTATGCCCCAGAGAATGCAATTATTTGGCTGCACAAATACAGTTTGTGTGTCACAAATACAGCACAAATTTTACTTTGCAAATGCATCTACAGAGTAAAAGGCAGGACAAACTGCTGAACTATTTAAATACCACATTTGCTTGCAAATTCCTACGCACCTGAATTTTTCCATGTTTCCCTTCAACCTGTGCCTATGCTGCAGTCTCCTAAAGGAACTTGTGATTTGGGCATCACTTCCTGATGGTCACTCCCAGAAAAGAACATCACTCACTTTTGCAATTGTACTGTGGTACACAGGATGATGCAGTATTTTACTTTGCAGCTTGCTTCAGAGTGCTTTCAGTAAGAGTCAAGTTCTCACACCATATACAACCAATTACCTAACATTTATACAGAGCTCTATCTGTACAAATGTGTTGTGATACCATTTACGAATGCTGCTGTCTCACTATTCCCAAACTTCTTGCACATCAGAGTATAATGCAAGATTTTAAATCCATTATTCAACACAGCTTTAAGGGCCACACTTAAGCATGTGCTTCCAGCCCATCAGTAGGAGGGAAGCTTCCAATGCACAGACTCAGCTGGAGTATCCCAGATGCTTCAGCCCACAATGTATCTGGAGTATCTCAGATATTTCATTGCCACCCATCTGCTAGATGACTACACTATTTGCACATCACTCTTTTGCAAGAGGAGTGCTACTCCACACAATCCAGGTTTCTGCTCATGCACCCCTCCCTACAGCATGAGCAAGCAAACAAGTACTTCTCATACTGGTCACATCAGTCAATGCATCTTAAATTAAAAAAAATTTGAAAAGTTTGTTTTGCACAGCTTCCAAGTGAAAACAGTGAATACCTGCAAGCCTGGATCTGTCTACAGAGCGTCTGAGCAAACAGATGGAGACAGCAAACCCCAGCAGGCAGACAGCAGTGAGCTGCTGAACAGGCTGCAACATCTCCCGTCTCCTCAAGTATTCCTTCACCACTTTTAACTTGTGCCGCTACCACACACTCATACAAGCCCACATTGCTCCACATGGTCAGAAACTGGGAATATATGCACTGTACAACCAGGGGATAACATATGAATCTCCTGAGACGTGACTGTGTGCTTGGAAGCAAGCAGCATGCTTATCCGTTACTCATTTTGGGGCTGGTTTCCTGAAAAGAAATTGGCTTCTTTTACCAGATAATTCAAAATGTCACCTGATACCACCCAAAAAGTGAGAAAAATACCAAGATATTTTACACTTCTGTGTTGCCAAATGCTAAGTGTAATAAAACATGTCAAACATGCTAAAAATCTCCCACACTCCTGCACTGTCTGAAAACTTTGTAAAGAAAGTTTACTTCTTACAGTGCAAAGAAATTAATGCTTCTCTTGAAGCATGCTTTAAGGATCACAGGTCTTAAAAGTAGAACAAAAGAGAAACCAGTAGAAATGACACACTTCTGTTGATCTGGGCCATCAAATGCCACCAGCTCTAGTGCTGACCTATCACTGTCTAGTTTCAGAGTATATAATTCCTGTTAAGGAAAAGACTGAGCAAAGGGTGGAGGAAAACAACACATACACAAAAAAATATTTCCCCATGCAACACAGTACCACAAAAGTTATTACTGCTTTCCTGGTAGAGGCACTTGTCTGGTATAAAACCAAAGGGCAGTAAGAAATCCATGAAAAGTGAAAGGGACAAGAACTCAGTAGTAAAAAGCTCCTAAGCAAAAACAATTACTGAACAGAAAGTGATGTAAAGCAAGCTCCTAAAGTATGACATCCACGCCTTTACAGACCTTCAAGCTGGTCAACTACAATAGAGATACAAATGTCAATGCTCAAGTGCTTTGGAAGTACCCAGTTCAACAAATCCCAACCTCACCAGTTAAGAATGATTCCCAACAGGGTGCCCACATGCTTTCCTTTCTGATTCCACATTTTCTCCTACTGCCTCACTCTGAAATTACACCTATTCACTAAGACAACAGACAGTATATTGGAAGGAAGCTTCTTTTCCACCCATGTGCAAAAGCTGGAAAGAATATGTGCACAGTAAGATGCACTGCTACAGTTAAGTAACTGTTGCAAATCACAATATTTATAACAGCCTGAAAAATCTCAGCTGAGTTACAAAAAAAAAATCTGTAAAAACTCTACTGACATCTAGACACATATGCTGTTTTCTGCATGCCACCACCAAGTCTTTTCCCTTGCCCACCACTTTCAGAAGAAAATCAGAGCAAAAATCAGCAAGAAACAGAGATATAAGAACGGTAAAAGTTACAAAACTTAAAAGATAAGCTTTATTGCACCAGATTTTCTGAATTT
Source organism: Pseudorectes ferrugineus (assembly GCA_008033365.1). Classification (NCBI taxonomy): domain Eukaryota; kingdom Metazoa; phylum Chordata; class Aves; order Passeriformes; genus Pseudorectes; species Pseudorectes ferrugineus. The sequence continues at coordinate 6,295 of QWTY01003383.1, read as the reverse complement.
CCTGTGTAGCAACTACTAATTTTTAGTGAATTTCTCGGCACTTAGAAAACACGTAAAATTCCATGATACACAACCACTGGAAACCACTTGAGCCAAGGTCCACATTTCCTAAACCAAATCTTTCAAAGTACAGAATCACAGAATCACTTCAGTACCACACATCAAGAGACAGAAGTAAAAGCATGCCTTATATTTACAGTATAAAAGAAGGCCTATAGATAGAAATAACCTTCATCAGCTGGTCTAATGAACTCTAGGAGAAGGAAAGTCTCTCTCCAGTTCAGAATCAAATTTCAAGCTTATACACAAGTAAAGAAAGTTGAACTACATATGTTTAGGTGATATGCAAAACAATTAAGCTACTATCTATGGATTAGAAAGGATGATGAGGTGAGGGGGAGAGGATGGTGAGAAGATTGCATTCCAAGGGAAACAGACAGGTAAATAGGCACTCTGGAATAGAGTTTGTCTGTGGGAATAAGTATGAAATTATGGTCAAATAAAACCATTCTCATGCCCATGGCTGACAGCATACAGGAGAGCCATGAATTTCATTCCTACCCTCTGGTGCAGGTGTTTGGCAGATCACCATTAAGGATGAGACAAAGCTCAGAGTATTTATACAAGAAAAATCGTTCCCTGTTCCAATGACAACTGGGCTTTTGTCCTTCACATACAGTTCGTGTGAACAAGCTCTGCAGCACTCACCTGGTTTCACTTACAGAGCATTTGATGCAGCAGATGAAGTATCTGATTTTGCAGAAAGTTTACGTACAAAACTTTGGGATTTTTGTAGTGCTGCAGAGATGCGTCTTACTGCAGAAACATGTTTTTTTCCAGTTCCTAGACACCAAACATCATCCTGTAAGCCTTCAAGAATTCTTAATTCACCAGAAGACACCACAATTTTCAGTCTGCTCAAATACAACTGTAGTAGCTTCAGATCTTGCCCACTGAAACAAAGAAAGGTAAGCCAGAAACCACAGCAAACTGTAGTCAGTGTATCTAAAATGGTATCTGACATTTCCAGGGAATTCTTTCTTTTCTCCCTCTTTGTTTCTTTTTGACACAGTTTATCTTTATAAATTACTTATAAACTGGGGAGCTCTACAATGTTTTCATTCACTGTTTAAAAAATAGCACATTCTGCTGGAGGAAACCATGCAGAAACAAGTGAATATCAACAACTTAAATACAGCACATCCAAGAGCACACTAGGAAACATGGCACGTGCTGAAATAGGCAAAATGAATGGAATCACTTTTACTGTTCCACTTTCAGAAATGAAATGTTTAATAATTTGTGTAAGAGATCAAGAGTGGAAACTTGCATTTTAATCACCCATCTGCCATTAGCTTGCTGCATGAGTCACAGCTTATTTGGGCCCCAAGCCTGTAACATGAGAAAAAAAGTGGTCACTAGCCTCACAGGGACTTTGTGAGGGTTAGTTTAGAGAACGCTTTGGCCTCAGCTCAGTGATGCATCTGAGTAGAAGCCTACTTTTAAGTAAATAAATAGCTACACTTAAGTCAACAAGTTTCACACGAAAGTGACGGATTTGCCACATTCACCTTACAGAACCTGAGTAAGAGGGTAGGGGAAAAACCCAAATGAAAACCAGGGAAAAACATTTAAACTACTTCTCATATTGACAATAAGAAGTGGTATACAGATATTTGCAGTCTCTAAAAAAACACAAATCCCAACCAAAACACCTACACCTTAGGACTTGAAAGAAGAAAATTTTCTATGTAATGGTAATACACTCCAGAGAGGTAAAGTCAAGTTCTGGCACTTGAATCGCTGGGCCTCCAATCTTCCTCCAAAGAGAGGGATAGTAAGATAAGATATTTATTACTAAATTAGAAAAGCTCTTGTAAATAGATTATAAGCATATATGAAAGTACAGAATATAACAGGCAGTGGGGAAAAGAGTCAGATCTGATATTTAGTTCTGGTTAACTGACATATGCAAAAATACTCCTGAGTGTACTCATATGATCACTTAATCATCAAAGGGTTGTCATGTTTAAGTTATATTTAAAACATTAATCCGTATCATAACACACTCTCTTCCATATCAGCATGTGGATTTCTTTCTTTCTTAGGCAAAGCTGTTAAGTTCCTAGAATTTTTTCTTCAGTCCAACTCAAGCTTCAGTAAATGATACGTCACCCTTTATTCTGCATACTTGAAGGACTGTCTCTGCAGATTTTAACTGCATCAATCACAAAAAACCAATGCTGCTTGAAAAGCTGAATTGTTGCAGCTGCACACCCGCATTCTTTTGTCTTGCATTTGTATGAGCCAAGTTAAATGAGTCTGCATTAAAAAATAATTAAGAGCTGCAAATCTCATCCAATCACATCCAGTGTGAACACAGCTGTGACATCAGCACCCCTTAGCTCTTTGAACCCCCAAAGGATTCTGCATCCTGGTGATGGATGACTAAGAGAGGCTATATGACACAGGTCCATAGAGTCAGAAGTAGCTGGTAGAATGCCAATGACATTTCATGCCTCTTCCAAGGAGGAAAAAAAAGGCTGACACTGAGAAGTCTGTGAACCTGACTCAGTATGGCATGCTTTGGACTTCAAGAATTTAAACAGGTTCAGAGAGCAACAAGGTTGCAGAAGAGAAGTCAGTTGAGGATCATTGGATAAATAACACTGCCTCGAGTTTAGGAAGTCCTTGTGAACACAAGCTTTTTGAGGCTGGAATCAGTTGCATCACAACGCAGCAGCTTCACCAGAGGACTATCACCACTGTCAGACACTGGGTAATTGTCTGGATGGACACTTTGCCTGCTGTGATGTGGTCACTCTTCTACTATGCTTTAAGACCTCATTTAACTGTCTTTTGCCTTCACTTTTCCAAAATCACCTCTCCTCCTCTAAGGACCAAGTCCCCCTCAACTCAGCCGCTGCAATTGCCTGCTGAGATCAGCAGCACAAAATACACCTTTACCTGATTGCGTACATTAACATGCCAAACTGATACATGGTAGCTGAAACATAGTACAGTTTTCATTTTGCTGTAGGAATGGTGGCAATCAAGCAGAAGGGCACAGCACGTACCAGCTACATGTATGAGGGCACAAGGTCTTGTGAAAAGAGTTTCTAGTGATGAACTAAACAAGAGTAACTTGACTGTGTATGTGAATGCTAACATGCCCCATGGCTCTAAGGTATCACAGAAATCACAGAACTACGTGAGTCAAGAGCCTGAGGAAAAAGGAACAGTGACTTGACTTACACAACATGATACGTTTGTACAGTTTTATAAAAGAAAAAACATTCTATCATTTTCCTTTTACTAAAAACACAAACAGCATATCTGGGACATCTCAAACCAGCAAAATCTCAATCTTCAAACAGCAAAACAAAGCCCTATAATCCACCATTAAGTATTCATTCTGCTGAGCTGGTGGCTGCATTCATATTTTGGCTTACTACAGTAAATTCCATTCTAGGAAACTCCAAGAACTCTGCACCCAACTGCCAAGTACTGCAACATCCTGCCAGGTATAGCTAGTCATCTTGCATGACGGCAGGACTCTTTTTCCATGTTCTTCGTAATCCCATGTGCCAAAAAGATAGAAGAGCTACTAGCACACTCCCTTCCGTTAACCTACTTCACAACAAAGCAATAAAACCAGATACAAGTTCTAAAGTATGCATTCTTTAATGCTTTCAGTATTTCCTTTCCATATTGGCAAATATACCACTTTTCTCCCTCACATCTTTGCTCAACTCTTCTACTCCTTTTCCACTTTCTTTCTCAGTACTACTATTACAAGAAAATACTTCTGTGGAAAAACACCCACATCTACTAACAATTCATTCCCATTTGTCTTGCCAAAAATACCTCCATTAAATCAATACTGAAATCCCTTTTGGTAAGAATAAGCTGAGAATGGATCAAGTCTCGTCACAATTTGACTCCAAACAAGAAACTGCAATTTACAATACAGACTTTAACCATGTTTTGATACATACTGTAGGTGATTCTACGGAACAGCCTTACTAATGCAGAGCATGAACCTTACTGATATACTTCAGACTATACTCCTATGATTTAATTTTTTAATACACAGAAAGTGAGATCTCCTAGGCGAAAATTTTCCCACTAGTTTCTCCCTGAAGTTTTTAAATCACTGGTGCATGCACACAGAAAGTGAAGAACAGTTCATCGCAAGCACTGTGGGACAGGTTTCCTTGAAGTGACACATGATGTGGCCCATCAAGGAGCTCCCTCAGCTGCGGGGCACGGGTAGCAGGGGTGTACCCTTACAGCTGTGGAGGCTGCAGCATCGTCCTCCAGCAGACAATGGGGACAGGTTGCCTCTCCCCCACAGCTCCCCCACAAGGCAGAACCAAGAGGAGATGGAGCTCCAATCCTAGCACACAGAGCAGTCGGAGCCTTCCCACACGCAAAGAAGCAAACGGCTCCCTCCTATCCAAAAAGTAAGATAAACAAAATTGAGTCACTGCTCCTTTTCTGCAAACAAGACTTCCCCAGCAAGAAGCTTACCTCAAAACACAGAAAAACAGTATGCTAAAACTGTTTAATAAAACTTTTCTGAAAAATGCTGGACATATAATAAAGGAAGTTAATGATTGTGCTTTGTATTTAAAGCACATTAAAAGTTACCTGTAATTAAAAAACATTTCTAGTCCTGACAGTCCAAGGCATGCAGACATTTCTTTGCAACCTTGGTGGTAAGAATGTTGTTTTGAAGTATTTAAGTCAGACTGAAAAGCACCTGTCCCACTGCACCCTGTCATTAATCAAGGAAATAAAACCTCCCAACTTCATCTGAAGTACAAACTACTTAAATATGTATCAACTCAAATTAAAAAAAAAAAAAAGCTGCAAAATAACCAAGGTAGTCCCACAGCTTGTGCTCTACCTATTTTTATATTCATGCCTCAGAGGAAAAACAACTTTATTTGTTCCCCTGGTTTGTCAGCTTGTGCGCTGTGCCACCAAAAGGCTTCCAGTGCTTCCAGTCCCGGGAGCTGTAACAGCTGGGAAACCTTTAGGGGATTTCATAGGGCCTTCTGAAAACAAAGGTTTTTACACACAGGGGCCACCATCTTCTAGTTAGTGTCTCTACCAACTAGCAACAACTCGGATGAACTCGCTAAAAGCTTCCAGCCAACCCTCAACACCACTTTCCCCACAAAATACTGTGGGGCTAATGTTTTAATATTCATAATTAAAAAAAACTACAGCGTGCCACTGAAAAACACCTATCCACATCTCAAAACAGCACAGACCACAGCTCCTGCTGAGATGCTGAACTCCAGAAGACACTCTCATTTTAGCACGGACCTCACAAGACCCCTTGTCTTTGTCCTCTTCCCCTCCACATTCCCTTTTTTCTTCCTGAATCCCTCTGTAGCTGGGTCCATTACTTGTGCTTTACACGTAACTTATTTCTCTGGCCTCTTTGCCTAGCTCAAGTCCCTGGCATACAGTCTGCTGGATGCTGTATTAGCAGAGAGTGCAGGAGGAGCAGGCCCAACAAACTTGATCTGGCAGAAGATTTCACATCCGTGCTGGCAGTGTGCAGGATCTATGTAGACAAAGCACCTCGAAGAGCTATAGACTCCTATGAACAAAGATGAACCTCCCTCTTCCTTGCTGCTACCCATGGGCCATTTCACACCAGCAGCTAAGCCACGGCAATCTTTTTCTGAGATTCATTAAAACAAACTAATGCCACGCAAAAATACAAAGTATTACTTTATCCTCCTTATTACATTGTCAAGCCCCAGCTGCTATTTTGTTTTTAGAACTACTCCGAAATATAAAATCTCTTCCCTTTTAAGGAAACCGTGTCACTAAATACACATGTAAAATACAAACAAGGGTAGTATCTTCAGCACACAGCCCTCATCTAAGCTGTGATGTCGCACAAATGCAGCGCATTAATCACTGCACACCCTCTTTTCTTAGAGGGCTGCGATGATGAACAACTCTCAGTGTTCCTTCCGTGCCTCTGGGCAAGTAAAGCAGCTGTTGGTTATCAGTCACAAGGACGGCATTCCACGACAGCCCAAGCACTCGGCGATACCAATGACAAGTCCCAGCGCAGTCACGCTGCGATGCGGACCCGAGCCCGGTCGCTCCCCACCGCGATCCCGGCAGCATCCGACCAAGCGCGCCAACAAAGCCACGGCCCCGGGAGCGCGGCCCCGCCGCCGCACCTGCCGCGGCCCCGCGGAGCGGCGCGAGGCCCACACCTGCCGGGCACGCGCGACTCCTCAGGGCGGCCGCGCCCGCCGCC
>QWTY01003382.1:0-20246 GCA_008033365.1 Pseudorectes ferrugineus | reverse complement strand
AAACATCATCAGTATAATCCCAGAGAGAGAAAAAGGGAGGCATACTGCACCTGGTGTATCCTCAGCAAGAATGGAATTCCAAATGTCCCGAAAACCTCTTTGTGGAAATGTGCCACTGTGATTAGCATCTCATTTTCTTTATCTATATCTACCTGGTCCAGAGGAATTTCCTAGATCCAGACAGAGAATTGTAACTCCAATCAGCTAAACTTCCACAAAAAGAAGCTTTTAAGTTATTTTTCCAGTTATTAAGAAACTGAAAGCATTATTGATGTACTGTTACTGATCTAAAACAACTCCATTCAAAAACATTTAGAAGAGCCATGTTTGACAGAGTCTTTTACCAGAGTCCCTTATCCCTGGCATGACAGCACTTCAGCTTCCCCTACTCAGGAAATACTCTCCTGGCTTCCCTGAACGGCTTTTTTGACAAGAAATCTTCTGTCAGTGCAGAACTAGCTGACAGTAACACAGGCCTCTTGTCAGCTCCTCATTACAGTTTACACTGGAAACTTTTTTTTGATTTCTGATCTTTGAGGCAAGTTAGCAGATCTGAACGAGATGTTTAGGGAAAAAAAAATCACACGGTAAGTATCAAATTTGCCTTAAGAACCTCAAATGTAACAGAAAAGGAAACAAAGCCTTCTAGAATATAAGAGTACAAAAGGGGGTTCTAAGCATAAATATTTCTATCATGAACTCTCAAACAAACCTTGGAATTATTGCCAAAACATTAAATGTCCTATGGACAGGTTCTTGCAAAGTCTTCATGTATTGTTATAAAAAACATACGTAAAAATGAAACCATTACAGGGAAGCAGATGGAACAAGGGACCATCTTCTTAAAAGCATTATCTTTAAAAATATAATATTATCATGTAATCTTAGTACAAACATCACAGTACTTGAAAATCAGCATCCAGAAAAAGAAAATTACCACTCGAGAGAGTTTCCTCTCTCAAAGTCAAGTTTTAAAGCTTCTTTAAGACAAGCACAATTTACCTCTATTCGAAACGTTCGACTTGTTGCAGGTGACAAACACTCTAACAGCTCATCCTCCTGATGGACACCGATTATTTTGTAACTTACAATTTCTAGCAGCCTTAAAGATAAACAGGAAAAGCATTTTAAAAAAGTGAATTAAAAAAAAAATAATTAATGTAACATTTCTTTCTCAAACCTTGAGAGAGATTAGTGCAGAATGTAAACTGATGCTGCTATCATATTTGTAAAATTTTAAATTCAATCTTTAGTAAAAATTAAGCAGTAAAGCCACAAGAGGTTAAATTATTTCTGGCTCATGGCAAAAAGACAGGATGTGCCATTACAAAATATAGGTTTCTAGTGGAGATTATTTTATATATCCTCTTTAAATGACCTCACTTTTAACTCCTGTAACTCCTGAGAAGTGAACAGCATGAAATGTTTTGATTTTAAACAATTATTAAGTTGTGACTAACAAATGCAATTGATGAAACTCAAGGATGCAACTTTATTAAATACAAAATAAATAACTGTGTAAAATTTATATTTATAGTTAAGAAGAACTCTTAACAGTGGGAATCTCGAAGCTTTTAACACAATATTACACTAAATCTGTTAATAATGGTTTCTACAGTATTTTAAAATCTACAGATACTTTGCTGCATAAAATTTACATGATCACATAGAAGAAATCATAGTCTTCCAGCTTTACCTTAATTTCCCTGAACCTTTTTCAGAGAGTTCTACAACTTTTTTACATTCTTCTAACAGGTCCCGCACACACCCATGCTTATCTGGATATACTGTTATTTCCTGTGGGATTTGAAACACAAAAATCATTAGAAAATCTGAAAATGTAAACAACCACATGACAGCACAGAACACACCAGATTGTTCTCCTTAAACACTCATCTTGAAAAGACAACTAAAGTCAACACCTATCTTATCTTCAAAACTTTTGTTAACAGACCTAATCTTCTTTTACATTTTTTGAGGTCTTTAGGTGTTTTTTGCTGTTATTAGAATTTTTTACATAATGCACATCTTTGTTCTAATTTACTCAGAGGTAGAGTGTGTCACCCATAACTACAGCCATACCAGCTCTGACACAGGAATGACAGCAAGGGTGTAATGGCTTCACTCACCTCTTCCCTAAACTGGCTATTTAGCCATATGCATTTAAAACTTCTTCTGTTTTCAAAATCGGTTATCTTCATTTTGAGCTTAAGAAAGAAAAGAAAAACACTTTAGGCATACTTTGAATAGGGCAGAATTATTTTTTATAGCTCATCCCAATAAAAAGAACAGACTCTTACCTGTTGATAGTAGAGTTTTTTCGGTTGCCTAGGCTTGAAGAACTGCAGAAGATCTCTTAAAGTACCTTCATAATTATGTCTAAGAGGATTACCAGGGCCATCTCTATAACTACAGAAGGAAAGAGAACATGTTTTTAAAATCCATCTCTTCAAAATCCATCACTGCTCAGTAAATCGAAGCACCAAGAACATTTTTATTACTGGCTTTCAGTTTCACATAATTGCTAACACAGCCTAAGCAGCACAACACACAGAACTTTAGTGATTTTTAAACACAGCTGGGCTGTGGGAACAGAAAACCATTTGGGGTGTGTGTTAACTCTCCTGGATGTTTACAAGCTCACCGTCAGTGCTGCAGGCTTGGCAGACCTACATTCCTCTGAAATTACTGGCATAGCAGCACATGCTTTAGATTGTGAAAGGTTAATTTGTGGAGCCATATGACACAACAAATTCCACAGTGACCACAGCACTGGAAACTACAAAGAGCTACTCAAATTCTCACTGATGATGAAGGGAGATAGCCTCAGGTAACTAAAGAGCATCTACATTTCCATGAATACAGGAAGATATAAGTTTTGTGTGTGCATCATTCCCGCAGCACATACACAGAGCTGTAATACACCACTTTCTGCTAGTTTTATACAGATTCAAATCTAGTTTTACACAAACATGCGCAAAACCACCACTTTAACCAGAAATATCCCTTTGAGCACCTGTGAACTTGTTAGATTGTCGTCATCTTCATAAAACCTCATTTGCAGACTTTGAGGGAGGAGGGGGGAATTCAGTGAAGTAACTCCTAAATTTAAACTTGTAAAATCAGCAAAAATACTGCTTTTATGTGCGCTTGTTTCTGCTCTCCTCCATTCTAGAAATCTGCATTCACTGAAACAGCACTTGCATTAGCTTAGCAATTTATCCCACAGCATCAGGCTTTGAAGTAATTAATGATTTTTAAAATGACATTTACTGGAACTCTTCTAAAACATGCGGTTCTTTGAGGCTCTAGAGACAGACATTGCAATAGTTCAACTGTCAAAGCAACCTGCTGTGCTTGCCAGAAAGGTAACATCTTACTGGTAGAGAATTAGTTAACAACCTGGAAAAAGCTTATTTTTGAGGAACAGCTTAGACACAGAATACTAAGGAATTCATCTTACCCTTGGGACTTGAAAAACTGTAATAGCATTGGATCCGTGTTAAGTCTCTGAGCGACTGTCTTTGCAACCTGAAAATAAATTTTTGGTAAGTTCTGAATTGTTTCACACAGTTATGACATTGCTCTACAATCATACAGTCATTCATTCCGTGACAAGAACATTATGCTACAGGAATTCTGAGAGAACCCACTACGCCTACCTCCCCAAGGCTAAATAAACTAGTATTGTTAGCTTCGGAGCAGTTGACACAGAATAAGATATACTAAGAAAAAAAAAAGAGGAAACTGTTTTATTACAGTAAGTTACTGTTGCCAAAAGGCCACTAAATCCACAACAATAGCTCCATTCTTCTTTTGCTTGTTTTTGTTGTTTGGTTGCTTTTTGCTGTTTTTTGTTTTTTTTAATTATAGTATTAGGGAAATAAGTAAGACTTGATCTTTGAAGATTCCCACTCCTTTAATTCACTCCAAGGAAGTTAGCTTGCTGAGTAATAACACCACATTATTCCCGTGAGTACATTTCACATCACTGCCTCACAAAAGGCAGGGGCATTCTGGTTTTGCCTTACCAAGAAACCTCAAACTATATAGACCTTACACTTCAAGTGAAAAGAAAGTAAGAGAGAGCAATTGGCCTAAAAACAGATGATGAGAACAGGACAGCAAAACTCATCCCCGACTTTCCCTGTGTATGCAGGTGCTCAAAGTTTCTGCCTTTGGGGACAGAAAGTAAAACTGTCTGATTTTAAGTGGGTTTTTTTTGACATTGCCAAATGAACTGCAGGAGAACTGCAGGAGAACTGCAGGGAATCAAATCTATTCAAGCTCTTAATAGATCAGACCAACTTTATTACAATTTTTTTCTTATGTTTTCATGTCCAGTTTTCCTCATCTGAACACCCCAACCCACCCATTATCAACACAACAGGTTTGATCTGTTAGTGTCACTGAGCATTAAACTGCACTGTGTGAAGAAAGCAATACAGCTTGGTCTACAAAGTAAGTATTGTGGTTGATATTACAAGCACAAAATAGGTATCACTAGATTCCCAAGGTATTTTCCTTTTAACGGCCAAATAAGTTGAGCAAGTTTTACTTGTCACTTTGAAAACAAATGCATAATTTCATGAGAATATCATTTCCCTGACAGAGCAGAATGGCCTACCAAGAAAGAACCTATTATCAAATAACTCATTATTAATAAAACTGGGGGGGTTTATAGAATTTTCTTCTCACAAGCCTTAGTGGCTTCCTTAAATTTTTCATTAACTCAATACAAAAAATGTACACAGACAGTTTGAGAACTTTTCTAAAAGTATGTAGAATGCATTTGTGAACTACTGCAAAAGTTACTTTCAGAACAACGAAACAAAAGAGAAACAGGACACATGCCTGAAAGTAATTCATCCTATTGGATAAAGTAACAACAAAGCCTGGGTCATTGGGGATGGTTTTATCACAGAAAATGACATCCACACGGTGATAGAGGTCTCTGAAGTATTCCTTAGCTGTTGGGAGCTCGCTGTTATCATTTTCTGGGTCATCCCTACAAGAGCAAACAAATGATGATACCATTACACATCACATTGTTACACACACAGGCAGTTTGGGCTTTTAAAAACACGTTCTACAGTAAGTCAGCAACAGTGGAGAGATACAGAGATGAAGTTCAGAAACCTTTTGCAAGAGCCACCACTGGTACACAGTAGGACTGATGCAGTCAGCAGTGACCCAGAGCCCGGCGTGTCTGTGCGGTCGGGGCCCGGCGCCCTCGCCTGCTGTGCTGCTCACTCAGCAGCCTGGCCCTGCTCTTGATTCCTGTGGGTTCACAGCACCCTTACAGCAGGAGCTGGCCCTCCCTCCCACCCTGGCACATCCCTGTGTGTCTGTACTGATGCTGCACAGCTTTCCATGAACCCCTGTATCAATCGCTTTGCAAAGAGGCTGGATGGACAACATTCCTTGGCACAGAGAGGCAGAACAGTGGGCACCGGGGCTGGTTTGGGTCACTCCTGACTGGTACCCCAACTTCTCTGCAGAGAAATAGCACCAGGGTACAAGCTGTGCACTTACCCAGGAGTCAGCAGCCAGCCAAGGGTGCATAACACCAACTGGGTCAACTGGGAATGCGAGTTCCAAGGCATGACATGAGAAATACATTCATCTCACATAATCTGGGGTAAGAGTGCTGAAGATAGACTAGCTGGCTTCCACCCACTGTCAGCCCATGGAGAGAAACAGAGCAACACAGTTGGGTGTGACCATCAGGAGTGAGAGCATAGAAATGCTGATTTATAGCCCTGCCAAGCTTATGAAAGATCCCTTTATTGGATACAAGATGCAGGAGTTCCCCTTTTGCCTTGGAGAAATCTCCAGCTGAAGCACCAGCACATCTACGAGTTGCACGTGCTCAGGCAAACTGGGAGCATCTCACCACCGCAGACCAGTACGGAACTGACTGTGAGCATAAGGGAGAGGCAAAAAGGGAAAGCAGTTTAGTGTAGTTCTGAGCCTTGTCCAGTGGCCATGGTACTGAGCCCAGGATCTGAAATGCTGGAAGGCTCTTCAGTGTCTGCGTTACAGTGGCTCCAGTACAAAGCTGCACAAATCAGATGCATTGCTGAACACACTCTGGGAATATTATGACCTGTTTTAGGTTATTGGTTTTCTAAACTAGGAGGACACCTTTTCCTGAAGTAATGTGGCACGTGATAACTCAAATACCACCGATATTTGCTCATTTCCCCTTTGAATAAACAAATGAGAACTGCTGAGAACACATCTACTGTTGGAATGTAATACTTTGCTCTCGATAAAAAAGCTTAAAGGAAGTTCAGCTTTCAAAGAGAAACAGGTGATTTAATTGCAATAAGCTGCCCCCTTAAAATACATACTTCTGAAACACTATGATGTCACCATCCATGAGTTCATCGAGAGCTTTATCAAGAGATACATCATAGTCTTGAATCCTTTCTGTTAAATTGGGTTTAACTTCCTGCAATAAAGAACAAAAATTATTGATCACAGAACAAACAAAAGACAAAAATAAAGCTCACAAATAAAGGTCACAATAGTGAAGAAATCATCAGATAAGGAAACCTGCACGTTCTTTCAACTGAAACAAATGGATAGATATGTATCTATACAAATCCAGTGCATGTATTATAAAATATCTATACACATATTACATATTTATACTTGCAGGCTGACTTCTCGGGATAGAAGCACCTGTGTAAACAAACTGGAATGACACTGTAACCCTGACCTGCCCAGAGCAGGGAGTACAGCTTTGCTTTTTAGGATGGCAGTGTGTGTGCTGCCCTGGAACCACCAGAGAGAGCAGCAGGACTGCTACCAGAAATTGCAACAAAAACCCAATCCCTTGTTCTTACTCTAGCAAGGACTTTGCCTTGGCAAGATCTGCATCTTCAGCACTCAATAAATGTAGCACTTACGAAGATTTACTGCTTGTGTATTTGGGCACAAACAGCATAACAGACTAAGGGTTTTGCTTGCTGACTTTGACTTAGGGAAGGAAGGAGAAGATGCAACATTTTCTCAACTCCACTGTCTAAGGTGGGCACTGAAAACACGATGGCCAGTAATGTCAGCAGCATTAGGTCTTCTAACACAGCAACACAGCTTTAGCACAACAAAGCTGCTCATACAGGACTTCATGGAGATTTTTTTTTGTTTTAAAGCCTTACACTTCTATCTGTTTAATATAAAATCTGTTTTGAAGTTAACTCTCTGCTCCTACTCTCTTGCAGCACTGTAGACTTCAAAGTTACAGATTACAGTGCCGATGATTTATAAATCACCATTGTTATAAACAACTTTTTAAATGAATAAATCTTTTTTTTTTTCTTTACAGCATGCAAAAGACAAAAAATTTACAAAAAGTCTATCAATCCAAACCTCATAGAGGATAAGGTTAGTTTCTTGTGGAAATCCTGCTCTCTCACACATAACTGGAAGCAAGTCACCTGTTGGGGGGAAAAAAAAGGAATGTGAAATGTGTTGCACTAATTGCTAGTGACACCAACCACAGAAAGGAGAGAATCCCTTTTTTCACCCTGGATAGATGGTTCTACAATGCCTAAGAAAGAGAGCCTTCCATGTTAAAGTTTCCCTTATTGACATTCAACCAGAGACACATTTATGGTTTCTTTCCACTTCATTTGAACAACAAAAATACGTGCAAGGTCATTGAAAATCCAAGAGATGAAGTAACACTGCTCCTTCCCCAGAGAAAAAGTTTAGTATCTTTAAAAAAAAAAAAAATTAATGATAGCTAAAATACAAAATTAAAAATGAAACATTCAAAATGAAAAATTAAAATATTTTTAGTCAGTGGGTATTTGCTGAATTCCTTAAATGGACCCATTTGAAAACCAAGGCTCACACACAATTCAGGCTGAGCAGCTGCCCAGGCTGCCGTAGTGAAAGATTGTAGAAGAGTTATTTGAAAACTTAATGCAAAAGTATATTCCAAAAATATCAAAATAGATGGAGAGAAGTATCAAATCCCAAAGCTTTACTACAGGTCTGAATCAGCTGTTTATGGGCAGTGGCAGCTGGTGAGTACAGCACCAATGAACTGACCACCAGTGGGGTTTTGAGGCTCAGACCTGCAGAAAATGTCACTGACACAACGTGGGGAAGAAAACTCTACGGAGCTGGGTGAAAAAAGCATTTGCTTCTGTGGTGTACCTTTGGTTTCAGTGATGGAATTATTATTAAAGGAAAAGTATGTGCAATCTACTGTCATTAAAAACTTCAATGATAACAATGAAATTGAAATTCAGAACTCACGTATTTTACAGGATATAGGGGTGTAGATATGTCCACAATAATTCAAACTCCGAGTCTTCGGATCATACATCTTCAGAAACAACATTACGTCATCTACAAATTAAAAAACAAGATTTAATTTTAAGTAAGGCTTGGAGAGGGAGAAGGAGATCACCTAGATATTTGTATTTATGCAGTAACAAATACGTGTCTTTGATTTATTAATTCTGTGCCCTTAAAATATAGAGAGAAATCCATTCAGTGAGTCTAAAACATGCAAGGCATGTCTTCCACTTCAAGAGAAATGAAGGAAAAACTGCATGAGAAAAACTAATTTCAGCACTGTAGTCATTTGATGATACATCAACGACATCATTGCAAAAAGGAGTGCACAGTGTTTTCGGAGATATACCCAAAATGAAAGTATTTTGTATTTCAGAAATGTTTAGCCCATATGCTTACGATCTTTATCAAACTTGGGTAATGTTGCTCCAGTAGCAGCCATCTCTGGATCTACTGTTTCCAAAAATATTGTCCATGGATTCTCATTGTCACTGAGCTCAATCATCTATGTAGAAAGATGTGAGAGAAGAAAAAAAGTCTCTGAAGAACATAATACAACAACCTGGTATCTGCATTTTAATCAGATCCAAGACCTTTATGACATTCTACAAGTGGGAGAGGTTGTTTTTTAAGTTGTGTTAAAGGAAGTTTATGAAGTTTATTAAGACATACAAATATAGGTATAAAACTACCAAAAACTTTGATGAAGCACTAACAGTAGGTTTTACTTAAAATGAACCCACTTCTTTATCATTTAAAAGTTTATCTACAGCTACTGGCAAGGATATCACTTCGTTTTAGAATAAAACGACACTGAAATCAGTCTCTGTTTTCTGTGGTATCTAGACACGTTTTACATTTTAAGCAAGAGAATTCATTAAATCCAGAGGGCTTGCCCCTTTTGTCAAAGGGACATTTCTGATTTAATCTAACATAAAAAATCACTATCACACCTTTTTTCCATGGAAGAAAAATCATGCACCAACCACACTCCTGCTTCCTATCAAAATTAATCCACTAAACCTCAAGTCTTCCCAAGTATCAAACTTCACCAGACACGGTGAAATTAATTTTAAATTAAAAGTCTGAAAAATCTTATGTCTCAAAGTTAGATATTCTTAAAGAAAACTAAAAATCACAGGAGATGTACAGCAGTAATATCATCTCTCAGTGACTACTTACCGTTTTATTGCCATCTGCTTCATTATCTAACATTGCAGGTCTTTTTGTTCCATTACTTCTAGCTTGCATTGGCCATAATCTGATTTGATCCTGGGGAAATCCCTAAAATAAATAAAAATTGTGACAGGAAACTAAATCAAAACAAGGGAAAACTCAGCTAAGATGCTTTTATTAAACAGATCTTTTGTGTTAAAAGGTCTAAATTATGACTGCTGTCACTATGTGGAAAAGATAAGGGCTATAAAACAACCATAACATAACAAAATAAATACATGCAGGTATTCAGCTACAGAAAACTCACCATTGTTTGAGAGAGGTTTTGAACAAATTCTGTAAGTGTGGAGTTTTTTAATACTTTGAAAACAGTGTATTTCACTTTTTCTTCATCATACATATCATTGCCTTGGTGACCACAGAACTGATCCTCTGCCACTATCTGAAAAATGACATTTAAAGGTTACTACTCAGATTAGCCCAGCTGCACCACATAATACCTTCTCAGGATGCTTTACTATGCAACCTCACTGGCCCTCTGGCACAGTGCTAACACTATTCATGTTCTCAGGGAGCAAATTTGCAAGAATACAGATTATAATGAAATTAAAAAATCGTGATTGATAATCTCATCAGTGCAAGTAATTAAAATACATTAATTCTTACAAATCCTGAGCAATTAAAAACCAGTCGTGCTTAGATCCCAAGTCTTGGAACGTGCTCTAACAATCTTGGCACTTGGAGAAAATAAAAAGGCTACATAATTCTGTGCCTGCTGTAATGCAAGGAAGCCACCTAACCCTGCCCCTGTATTTCCCACAGCTCCCCTGCACTCTTTGTTACCAGAAGCACAAACAGTGCAGTGCTGCCAGTGTCCCACTGCAAACTGCTCAGTGCAAATGCAGTGCAGAACAAGCTGAACTTCACCAGTAGCTCTGCTTATCAACACCAGAAAGAACAGGCAAGGAAACATGGAGGCACATGGAAAATGGGTTCTATTTTCCTGTGCCAGATGGGCTCTGGAAAGAGCCATAAACAGGGTTCCTTAAGGCAATTCATAACAATCTAGTCCATCTGGCTTTTCCAAAAAGATAATTGCAAATATAAGCACTCTCTCCTTCTGCTTCTACTTGATGAGCTCAGTTTGGCAGTAGTCCAGACCTGCAGCCTATGGCTAGATACATTCTAATTTTAGAAAATAATTCCTGAAGGAGATAAAAGTGCAGTAGCAGGGCAGCCATGTGAAATAACCTGGTCCTTTTCCCTTTCACCTGAACTTACTATTTTTACTCACAAGCACAATAAGTTCTAAAGAAAACAGAAATGTTTATAACATACAGTACTGTGTGTTTTATTACAATTCGTTGCATATGTAAATATACTTAAAAGCACTAAAATCATTATTTCTCTTCAAACACTACTTCAGAACAAAAAATAAAAAAAAAAAAAAGGAAAGAAAATCAAGGTTTGCCTCCAGGGTGGCTAAATATTCTGAATTTTCATGGTAAAGTAGTTGTAACTTAATCTGCTTCAAAAGCTGACCTGCACTTGCATATAGAGGTGAGCTTCCTGCCTCTCCTTCCTCTTCTGAGCTTCTATCCTTTTCTCTTCTTGTAGCCTTTCTACAAGTTGTTGAGGAATATCATGGTCGGTGACAGGCTGCAAAACTTCACCTACAAAACAGATTTTATGATGTCATTTCAAGATTTACATCAAACAGGTTTTTTTCATACACACTTGACTTTCTTCTGATTTGAAGTCCAAACGAGCTTTCTTCATCTTTCGCTTAAAAACGTGGTTTGGTATCACCGTGCTTTGGCAACAGCAGCACTTTCTATGACAAGCCAAAATGCACTACTTCCATGAAATACCTATCATAGACTTTTGAATGAAATATTCAGTTCAGAATTAAAAAAATATTTACCACCACTCAATTTTTTTAGCATATATGTATCTACATGTTTACAATCAATTTGATTCAATCCCATTACTGAAGTCAGTTCACCAAGCTTTCCATCCTATAAACCAACTAAGGTTGAAGCACTTTGCAGGTGCCTTACTGAGCTAAAAGATGACACAGAGCAGCACATACTTTCCAAAAGTGAGAGAACGGCCAGTTGATCCCATGGGATCTCCACGTTCTGACTGTAAATAACGCAGTCCTGTTGTGTAAGAAGACTGCCAACAATTCAGAGGTAAAATAGCCCTGACTCCCTGCCTGTAAGCCCCCCTTGGAGCACGGAGAGGACACGTACTGAGCTTGGACTCCCTGATGTACACCAGCATGTAGGCGTTGGTGCAGTGCCGCACGGACAAGTCGTCGTCGTGCCCGCCGTAGTTGTGTTCGATCGCCTCCTCCTTCGTGCATCTCGACACAACATCGTCATCGAATTTACACCACTAGGGAGAAAATTTTATAGAAGGATGATTTTACATGTAAAAACATGTTCTTGAATGGTAAATTAATCCTATTTCTGGCATGTCTTTCAGCTCTTTGAAGTAACTAAAATTACTCTTCAAGCAGCACGACTTTTAAAAGGAAATCTAGTTCAGTATAATTTGTGCTACCTGCTACTTGTGCTCAGCATAAGGAAGTCCATAAATACCAAACCTTTACTGAACATTTTACACTGAGTACCAAAACCACAATAATTATTCCAGGAAGCTTTTCTTAAGACTGTTATTCAAATATCTAGTATTTCTGTAGGAAACAGAAAAATGACCTTTTCTGTTGTAAAACGAAATAAAAAGCAGTGATGCACAAGACATCTAGTAATTAGCTGTACATTCAGAGCAATATACATCAAATTTTAAATTAAAACAATAATTGAGAATAAATTACAAATAGCAACAAATTCACAGTAAAATCTGACTTCTACTCTTACTGTGAACAGTCATGTACACACAAAACCAGTCAACTCAAGGGAAGAGGCACCTGACCTATAAATGTCCGATCCAATCAAGTCACCTGAACCTGGAACAGTGGGACATACACAAACATGCTGAACTTCTGAGTCACAGAAACACTGGAAATGCTTGCATTTGCTTCAGCAAAGTCAGCCTCAAAATAATGCTGGATAAAATCTGATTGCAGTAGAACTTCAACACATACACACACAAGTGAAGGGATTTCCTCAGTTAAAAAGTCTTTTGCTAAAAGCCAAGTGTGTCTGCAGACTCTTCTTTTAGGGGACAAAACTTCTAAAGATTTGCCCATTATGAAAACTGCATATATGCATTTACAACACACAAATACTTTTAGGTGCTTTTCAATACTCACTTTGCCATCGCCCTTTGGATTTAAGTAAACAACGTAATGTCCACCATGGTTATCTCCACTGTGTACTAGAACTGCATGGAGAATGTAATTTGCAGGATCTTTAGGATCTGTTTTTTGCAAAAATTCATCTAGTGGCAACTGTTCAGGAAATTCAAACCTAGTTTTGAAAAGAATGAAGACAATTGTATTTGTACTTAAGATAGACATACTTTATTATGTGCTATTATGGAACATTATGTGTACTCCTAAAGCAAAGTATAAAAATTGAACATGCTACTGTTACAATGCCATTTCTATCCAGGACATACTGCATACAGTGGCAGAATTTATACTACTTAAATATGGAGTAAAAATAAACTTTTCAAGCAGCTCAGGAATGTATGCCCTCAGTAACAAGGGCAAGAGCACTTTAACTGAGTTAGGGCTGGTTTGGATTCACTGTGTCAAGGCAAAAGCTTTACAATCTGTTATTTTCTAGCAGACAAATGCAGTCTTCCTAGCACAGGCACCACTGGACTGGAACATTACTCTGAAATGTCTCACCTTGGTGAAAATGAGATAATTGCAATACACATTTAGTTTACAACCAACCATGTATCTCCTCGAGAAATTATCAGCCTCTACTTACAGTGAGTGGGCAAATGGCTCTCCCTCCATCCATGGAAACAGATGGAGGGCAAGCAGGTAACTCCTTATCCATCCTGCTTACTCTGGTGGCAGCCTAGCCACACACTACACAAAGAATGCTACACAAGCCATTAAAAGCTGCAGTCACCTGTTCATGGTCAAAACAATCACTACAAATTACCAGGCATTCAATTTGTCATTCTGAACCTCAACATTCCACCAGTGCACCTTTAGGGGACCCCCACTGTGTGTGACTGCACACGCCTGCCCCCTCAGAGTTTAGTCAAAAACAGGATCTTAGGAAGCTATTTTTTGGTAAAATACATTCACAGGTCTAAATTCTGCAAAAAAACCCCAACCCACACACTAAACCAACCAACCCACTTACCTATCATTTATCTTGATGTTTTGGTCAGTCTGAGGATCATACATAAACCTCATGAGCTGTAGGTGTAATACTGGTGGCAATGTTAGGAACTTCACACCTTTCTCTGCCTCCTAGACATTTTAAAGGAAATAGAGGGTTGAAATTGCAGGATTTTTAGCAACTCAAAATACTTGTTTCCCACAGACACTCTTCATATGGACTTTTATAGACTTGATGACACAATGTGCGCCAGAATGGTTCAAAACTTGGGTGCAAGTTAAGTATCCTAATGCTGCACCAATCTCCCCTGAGCTACTCCAGTAACACAAGAACTCAGTTAAATTAAATTTAGGCCATTCATACAAGCATATGTGGACATCTCATTGCATTAACAGCAAGTTATCTCCATAAATAAAATTGAGAGAATATGGAGGCAAAAACTCATTTTTGATCTATTAAGAATTTCATGTTCATTGCATCCTGCCAACAAGTACTTGGCTACTGTGCTGCACCTTCCTAAGAACAGCTAAAGAATATACAGAACATTACTGACAAAACCTGGTATGTCAAAGCTGCAGAAATGAACTTTAGTAAAACATTATTTATAAAGGACTTCAGCTTACTCCAGTGGGTGCAGCAAAGTGCAGCTGAAGAGCTCAGAAACACATGCACACACATAAATGTTTAATTTCCATGGGTTCATTTGGTGTTCTTGCTGAGGATACAAACATGAGCTCTCCGAAGTTACTTTTAGAGCTATGCTGCTTTTTTACTTGACACATGGAAGAACAGACTACTCATAGAGGAAGAACTTCTCAGTCTTGAGACTGGTGGAAAAGTGAACCATTCTAGCAACTGGAAGACTTGGACCTACAAAACTCTCTAAGAATTAAATTGCTATAAAATCTGAGCTCCATTTTAAGAAACCTAACAGGAAATAAGAGGAGCTACATAAAAAGCCTGTCTAAGAAGGAACTCAGTTGATAAAATCTAGAATGGGTTTTGCAACATAGCTGTTTTATCAAGGATAATGAAATAAGATTTAAAACCAGGTAAAAAAAAAAAATACCTGCAAGCCATGTTCTCCTGCATCATACTTGTTATCACCATCCAACTGCTCCACTGCAACGTAGTCAATGAAGGACTCAAAAACTAAATGAAAAAGATTGGGGAATTGTACACAAGGAGGAAAAAATGTAAGTTTACTCTAGCCTGCAATGTATTAATCAAATGACGTATTAGGACATGGCAGTTTGTGTTTGAATATTACTGTCCTTACTTTAAGTAAAGTTTTACATTACTTAAGAATGTCAAGAAATGCACTCTATGGCAGCGGCATATCTAAGAATATCAGTAGATTTTAAAATCACAGGTACAGCTGGCTGCCACAACTCTTCACTTTGCAACTGTTAAGCATCAAGCCAGATGCCTCTGTTTGGTGGACTCTTACACATCCTTTGCCATGCCTTGTACACCAAGTGCTCAGTAAAGAGATGATAAGGGACCACTGTTATGCTGTTCTGAGTAGTTCATTCTTTTTTTTTTTTTTGCTTATTCCTATGGTCAGGTCTAAATAAGAATCTATTTCATCCGAGTTCATCTTTATATATAAATTATAACTCCTGTAACAACACCACTGTGATCACCAGGGCACAGTTTTATGACACCAGAAAACTCCTAAAGTTCTTAAGAGTTTTATGAAAAGATATCAGTGAGAGAATTAGGGAGGAAGGAGCAGGCAAAGGAAATGGAATAAGGAAAAAAAAGAAATGTAATGCAGGTAAAAACATTCTCTCTATTGAAAATGTTTTCAATACGGTGTCCTGAAGCAGATATTTCCAATCACTGTGCACCAACAAACCCATCTGAAATCAACAGGCAACAAAGTTGTCCAACATGTTGAAGTATTGGATTCGTGCATATCACAATGTGTCACTTACTATTTTTCTTTCCCTTTATACTTAGCTGGATGTCATAATAATCTTCTATTCGTTCAGATCGATAGTCTACGTGCTTGCACTGGATATAAGACTGGAAACAAAAACAAAACAACAGGGAAGTTCAATTTATACAAGTAACAAGAGTTAATTTAAATTATTTTTGAGGAAGGTATTAAATACATACCACCATCTTCCCTCTGAACAATTTAGGGATAGTGCCTTCTACACATGTGCCTTTCATTTTGTTTTCCACATTATCAAGCAGCTGAAAGAAAAATCAGTTTTTACACAAGATAAACTCGCAGTTTTTTAATTTATTCATCACACACACAGTTACTTGACTGATTAGATACTAATTTACTTGGATAAAAATAAAATTTTAGTCTATTTGTACTGGCATCTCCTTTCTAGTCCTTTAAATGCTGCTCTTCCCCCTAAACTGAGGGCTACTCCAGCTACTCCATTGCTTTGACTCTGGAAACCCCCACAGATGTAACAATGCATTTCATCTTCAAAACTGCATTTCTCTCCATGCCTATAAAAGTACCACTAGCACATGTTCCAGCTACTTTCAAGCTTCCCTACTCTTTACAAATTCCTCACCCACAAAAGGCCTCAAGCAATCCCATTTTTAAATAGGAACCAAGGCAAAAACTCTTTGAGACCTAATTTAAATTAATCAGGGCCACTATTACTCTGATTGTTCCTAAACTATAATATATATATACATACACAATATCAAGAGACAAATATATACATCACAGATCAGCAAGAAATAGGATAAACATACCACTCGACATAATTCCTGGACATCATGTTGCATGAAGCTGTCTAAAGTTTCCCACCTTTGTAAGGCAAATAAAAAAAATTATTAATTATGAAAAAAACACCTCAAAAGACATTTTTCTGATTTCTTTGCAGATCAAGAATGTAATACACAGCAAGATGTAAAGACTGAGATTTAGGACTGGCTGATGCACAGGTTCTTTAGTTGTGTAGGAAGAAGGGGTAGTGAATTCATGAGACATTTTGGCAGCTGTTCTGTGCCCACCCTCCTTCTCCTGTGTGGGACTGAGGACAGGGACTGGGAATGCACCCAGAGCCAGCTGAGGAGGCCACAGCCAGGCTGTTCTCTTCCAGTCTACAACCCAGTCTCAGTTCATGCCAAAAAAACTCTTAAGAAAAGGCCTGGGAGCAATTCAGTGCCATCAGTTTCCACAGCAGGTTTCCAGCTGCCTCTCTTCTGAGGGCCCTTCAGGTGCAGTCAAGTAGGGTTCAGGGATTATTTCAGCACAGGAAAGGAAGCAAAAGGATTTATAGGAAAGACTGGCTCCTTTGTGCTCATCTAAACAGTTAATCCTGGGCATGCAGTAACTCCAAGGAAGCATTCAGCTTTCTGAACTGTCCATGTGCAAACACACTGTGGAAGCAGGGGTGAGGGCAGCAGGCTCTAAATGCCTCCTAGCCAGCATGGCACACTGCAACGAGGGTGTTCAGCACTCCTGCCTTCATAAAACAAGAATAGTAATGTGCTTCTAGTTCCATCATTAAATACTCCTGTGAGAACTGTAACTTCAACTCAAGAAAACTTTTAAGTTCTAAGTCTCTGACAATTTTTTTTGCAGCAGTCACCACTGCCAACCGTAGGAAATAAACTCTTGTTGACTGTAGGCTCCAGCTTCAGTGGGATGTTCCACCCTGGCCCTGGAACCAGCACCAGGGTGATCAGGAGCAGTGCTGACTTTATCCTCCCTCCCACTCTCTTCTCAGTGACTCACCCCCACTGTCACACGGCAGCAAACTAATCTCCAAAGTGTGCCAACAAATGTGTGGGGTCCACACTTAAACAAGCTGAATCAAGTGACCTGTCAGATAATTAAGAATAGAAAATAATGCCCTGAACTCTCTAGGCTTTAAACACTAGCCAGCTCATAGGACAAACCTAAGAAAAAGGTCACACACTAAAATTAGGATAAAGAAGGGCTCCTTCAGACATGGCATCATTTTCTACTTAAAGAGGTCAAACTTCGAAATTCACAACTCAGTAAAAAGAAATACCCTAACCAGCATCTAGGTAGGGCTCACAAGGCCAAAAAGCCCTCTCTGACTCAATGATGAGGGAAGGGGGAAACCTAAATCTCCAAACACATTCTAAAATTCCTTCCCAAGAACAGAAGCAGGCATGAACATGTTTTTAAAATCCTGCTGTTGGATATAAAATTAAGCATCTGCAACGCCCTTGGGAAAGGTCTCTTCATGCTACTGAATATGACACAGTTGGGATCTTAACTGAAGATGAAATATTTAGTCTATCACCAAGTCCTTCCAATGTGACAGGACAGCAGGAGCACTGATAAACTAAATATACAGTGTGCTAGTAGGAAGAGGGTATGGTCAGATAAACAGACAACACTGAGGCTACTGATTTTCCTTTAAGATTCCCAAAAAGGGGAAAAGTCAAGGTTGCAAAGACACAAGGTTACAAAGAGTGTTTCTAGGACAGAGCACCACTACAAGCTGTAGCAGCAGATGCAGGATGAACATGAGGACAGCTGTGTGAAAAAGAGGATACAAACTCCCTAATGTGTTTGGAACTAAAACAGTGTTTGTCAATATTACTACAAGACTAGCCTACAAATACAGTGAGACAAAGTAATACAAAATACACTATTGTAGAACAGATTTTAATAAAATCTTACTCCCCACTTATAGCACATGCAAAGAGAAGACTTGTAAAGGTTATGCTAATGTTACTCTTTCTGTCCTAGGTTGTGTCTTTGGTATGTTGTAAGGAAATGTTACAGCAGCCAACAACGTACAACATGGACATGCAAATTACTGCTATTGCACTAAATCTAAAACAGATTCCATTTTTTAAAGACATTACCAATACATGAACTGCAATGTTTCAACAACTATTTTGTTCTGAATTTTACTTAAGTCAAAAGCATCACACAATGTGCAGGTAACAGATAAATTATAACCCTGCTATTAACAGCTCTGTTTCTGTACCATTCCCCTTCTCATAAAATCTGACTTTTGGATCAGCTGTCTTTAGTACTGGCTACAAATAAAAATCTATCCAAGTAGACTTACAGAAAGTTAATAATTAACACCATGTTATATTAACACTTCTCTGCACCTCTCTAAAAATAATCTTATTAAAATAGAACTTTTATAAAGAAAAGCTTTATGAAGCCTGCAAAAGCCCAATAAATAGTCCAAATTTGTGAAACTTACCCAAATGATTTTGTTAACTTTTTAGTTCCAACTGGTTTGTCACTATGTTGCAGCTCATAAAACACTCTTTGCAATGCTAAAGGAACACTTTTGGATGAATCATCTCCTTCTGTGGGCATCATGTACACAGCCTGAAAAAGCATTTAGTTCAATTAGTATCAGAAAAGTTTATTGCTCATCCTGTTTAATGAATTCTTTCCTCTTCAGTGACTTCCTTCATAGAACTCAATTTAATCAACACTTCAAAAAAGTCTGAAAAAAATCCTGTACTGTAGTGTAAAAACGTTAATTGTCTGGAACAACTCTTCTTAGAGCATAGTGGTTAGAAAGATGTGAACAACAGATTCCATTCATGGTTATTTTATCTAAATAGTTCCCTTATTCCAGCCTAGAACAGTAAATGCACTAAAGCATTTAACACTTTCAAATAATTCTCATGCCCGGTATGTCTGTGCAATCATCACAGTAGGACCAGATATGCCAGTCAATACTACAGACTTTCGAAAATAACTGGTGTTGTGAAAAAGCAACCACATGAAACCATAAAGGGCAACAAGTGAACGAAAACAGAAATGGTCCACATGGAGAAAGATGTCAGAGGAAGCTCTGAGAGTCCCCGATACATTCATTCCTACTTAACGTCATTGCTGCCCAGCAAATAAACAGCTTAACAATTCAATTCACTGATTATACTGATCTGGGAAGGATTGAGAACAAAGAAATTACACAAATAGACCAAACAGGGATTAAGAGAGTTCAATAGTCATTGAAATGAGATTTACTTTTAAAAAAGTGTACATCAATACATCTAGGGATAAGGAAGAGCAAACAAAAGGTATTTACAGGGAGCTGTTCATTTAAGAAGCGTAAATAATAAAAAGAAAGACAACCCTGTAAGGAGATTAGGCAACACATGAAACTAAAAAAGACTCCAATATTAAGTAGCATATGAGAAATAACCCGTTAAAAACAGAAAAATTGCCACCTGAATTTTTGCCTGTGAAACAACAGGGAATGATCCATTTCTGTGAGTGAAGTGCTGAACTGTCCCTCAGTTTGTGCATTAGCCTGAACTCCAGAGGTGTGAAGCACATCTAACTTACCCTGGACTTCAGTTCCCTACAGACAGAGCAAGGGTAGCACTTCCAGCAGGCAGCTGGGAATTGCTGGGCAAACACAGTCACTGCTACAGGACAGCTCAGTACAGAGTGGTGGGAACCAGATGGGACAGGCACTAGATAAAGACAATGCTAATAGAAAAAGAACACAAGGGTGTGGCAAAAAAGAAAAGAAGAAA
>QWTY01003381.1:6590-16807 GCA_008033365.1 Pseudorectes ferrugineus | reverse complement strand
GTATTGTATTTGCATATTACAGCTGCACTTCAAAACCAGCTGAGAGAATACTGACTGAGAAGAAGCATTGAGGGTTTTTTCCATGTGATGAATTGATAAAGTCATGCATAACTTCTGTTTACAGTATTTGCAACATAGGAGTTACAAAAGAATCGTGGGGGTTTCTTTATCAGAGCATGTCTGCATGGAAGCTGTTTTTAGAAATGTGCTCAACTCACAGCTCAGAAATAAAGTGATTCTACATGTGGAATAATAGCCTTTAATATTTGAGTGGGAATTTTACTGTGCTAGGTGGATTTCTGTTTCATGTTTAAGCCAATGAGAGTTTTGGAAACATATTGTTATTATTAAATCTGTGCTGGGTTGGGACCAGGACTCTAATCTGTGTTTGAGGAAAATTATAAGTCTTGTAAGATCCTGATGCTCAGATTTATAGCATCATTTTATGAGATACTGATCAAGTGTTGACAAAACTGCTAAGAATTTACCAGGGTTGCTACAGACAGTGTCAACAGTGTTCACTCTGAGAAACAGAAGGAATACTACTACACATATAGCTGGATGCTGTCTCTGGAGCCAGTACCTCTTTTCACAAGATAGAGCAGGACTGGGGGCAGAATAGAAGCTCTCTAAAACACTGCTTTCCAAATAATACAATTAATTATGTTTGAATTTTCAACTTGATTATAAACATTTTGTTGAAGGTAAATAACTTCTAAACAGTTAGAAACCTTGTGACACTTGGAAGAGGGTTGTCTGTCGCTTCTTTTCCCCCAGGCACTTGGGTTGTGACAATCAGGAAAGAGAAATTGTTTATAGGAAGAATTTTTTGTCTTGAGGGCCAGAGGTAGAAGCTTGTGGTCTTTGTTTTGGGGTTTCAGGTGATGTGCTTTGAGAAAAGGTTAATGTCTCTGTGGCCGTATGAACAGGGATAATGATATATAACGAGGCTAGAAATATTTTCTAACATGGTACAGTGCCATAAAAAGCTTCTCACACTTCCCCTAAATCAACCTATAGCAGGTCCTGCTATTACATGTATTCTTTTTGTAAATGGCAACAGAATGGAATTCAGTTTTCTGAATAGATTGAGCCACTTAAAATAATTTCAGTCTCTTTTCTTACAGGCTCAGGAAGATGTTATAAGTGCAGGATGTTCAGTCACAGTAGGTTTTATGGTTTCAATTACAAGAATTTTGGTATTTTAAGTTGGTAGCTGTAGTGGTTTCTTTCAGTGCTTCGAGATTTATTTTTTTCCAGGATGTGGAAGCACCACTGTGCTGACTCACTGCATCTACCCAGAGAACAACTGCAATTTGCAGAACTATACAAACTGGACACTTGCTTAAGAATTTATTTTTAAGTTGCTATTTGTTTTTATAGTAGCCTCTGTGAATATAGAATTTGTGGTTTCCTTCTGAAGAGCACACTATAAATGGAATGTGAAACAATTTATGTTATTATGATTGAATATATTTCCATCAGCTGTTAATAAAGCACTCTCTGAAGAGTGTGGGTTTGACTTATTGATTTTTTTGAGCATGAAATATTAAGAGTTCTTGCTACACTGTGCTTTGGCATAGCTTTGGGGTTTTTTGATTACACAAGCCATTTGTATAATCTTATACAGATGCAAAATATTACTGTAAAGTATTAATTTTATATAATCCTTGTCAAAATATTTCTGAGGGTTGCTCTAGTTTCTTTCAAATCCTATAAAATCAAGAAGTTCCCTTTGCAAGCAAGTGCTCTTATACAGTACCCGTGAAGTGCACCTTTGATTTGTCTTGAAAGATGCCTTTTCCTCGTAGATTAGCTATATTCTCTACCAAGACAGGAAGCTTTTCTTTTATTATATTTTAATTTTT
This sequence comes from Pseudorectes ferrugineus, assembly GCA_008033365.1. Taxonomy (NCBI): domain Eukaryota; kingdom Metazoa; phylum Chordata; class Aves; order Passeriformes; genus Pseudorectes; species Pseudorectes ferrugineus. Next base: position 14,939 of record QWTY01003381.1, on the reverse strand, counting down.
ACATGGATGTGATACAAGTACCAAAACAGAAGCTCTTTTGAGGATCTGAGGACAGTAATTCATACTTGTCACTGATCTTTACTGTCCTAAAATTCAAAATGTTTAAATTATCTGTCATCACCTCTGAAATTTAAAAGATATATAAAAATGTCCCCTACAAAGAGCCCACAGGCTGAACCAGTTGGCTTTTATTCAGTTTCAAGTAATCACTAATTCTTGTACATAAAAGTAGGAAATGCATGGAAAGGTTGTATATTTAAATGTCTATAATATTTTTATTATATACTGGGCTGTAGCTTTTACGTTCTGTTCTTCCTTTCATATAGTTTTATTTACGTTTCTTGTAAATGCATTTATTTTTGCAGTTGCTGTTAAGAACTTTTTGAAATGTGTAGGTATTGGAAAATTACCCTTTACAGTGAACATACAGAACAATTTGCATAGTTTTTAGATTTTAACTTTTTATCTTATTTTTCTTTATTAATCTGCAATGTTTTATTCTTTTTTCTTTTTTTTTTTTTATTCAGTGCAGAGATGATGGGAAATTCAGAACTGTCTCCTGAAGTGGATGTAAATTCTCTGGATGCTCTGATTTCACAAAATGTGGTAGACCAGCTTCTCAGCAAGTATATGTCAACACTCACTGTGAGTAGTAACAGTGCAAAGGCACATGGAGATGAGTTTATAGCTGCATTAGTACCTCAGTGCTGCTCCTGCACCAGAGAAAACTGTGATAAATGTGAATCCAACACCATTACTTTTATAAAAATTTTCATATCCTGTGTGTAGGTTTCTCCATAAAGTCATAATCAGATGATTTTCCGTATGTAAATCATGGCATTTCAAGGAGTAGTTTTGCTTTACAGATTACTAATAATAATTTATTAGACAGGAAGGAATTCCAGTCTTCATATGCCTAAATCCATAGTGCTAGTATGTTAGCACTTAAAAAGACACTGCAGGCAGCCTGGTCCCTATAGTAACTACATCAACATTTGATACAGATGTGATCTTTTCGAGGTAATCAGGATGTTCATGTTTGCCAGTTTGATTCTTTTAACAGCCTTTTTCCTTTCATGCCTGTTAACTGCATGAGCATAATTTCCTTTTGTTGATGCCATTTCAAGTGTATCTTAACTCCAAAGGCACTGGTTGTTTGTTATCTTAAGAGTCACTAGAACCTGGTCAACTGCATGGCAAAGCAAGCATTATGTGATTGTCAGAGCCACTAATTGCCTCCAGGAGTGGATATTTGGATAGTTGTAACTTTGGACTTGCTGTTCTTAAATTGTTCCTACTCCTCCTAACTTTAGGAGCTTTGCCAAGCAGAGGAGGGAAATTTTTATTCTTTGGATGTGTCAGCTACTAAAACATGTCCAGCAACAGCAACTACTTGGACTTCATACTCATCATAATAATATGAACCAATCTCGTAGTGGCTCAAGGAACTTGTCAGTAGAGGCTCTGCTTCCCATCAGCTTTATTAGGACTTTTATGCAAGTTTATTTTTCTGCACTTACCTTTAGGAAAAAAAGCATATTGGTTTGTTCTCTCAAGCTACTTTTGCCTTGACTCAGGAAATGTCTTTGTATTCATTTTTCCTCACTTAGCATGAAAAAATACACCTATATTGGTTTTCCAGAATTGTTTTTTTCTTTACGTACTGAAAAATATTATGTATAGAATATTGCTTTATTATTTATAGAATATAAATAAAACAAAGTTGCTACTCTGTTAAACAGAGTGGCTTTCTTTTTGCTGGTTTTGATTTTTGGCTGTATCTTTCTTCTAAGGCAGAAAATACTGAAACTGCCTATTTTTTTCACTTCTGCTTTATTTTTTTGATGTTGTTTAAAAGTGTTTCTAAACACAATATAACTAGTTCTGTATGGGTAAGTACAGGTAATTGTGACTATCAACTTAAATACTGATGTTTACATCAACAAAAATGTCATGAGAAATAAAATGCTAATAGACTTTAATAGATTTCCAGCATATTATTTTTCCAATCACCTCAGCTTGAAAAAAAGTCCTGGTACATCCTGATCTTAAGGTGAAAAAAGTCCCCTGGGCTGCTGGCTTAAAAGATTAATTCTTCTTTGCAAGTCATATCTCATCAGAGCAGTTCCATGCTTACAAGGAAGAAAGGTAGTGCATCATTTCACACAATTGAAGAGGGTGCTATATGGACCTTTATGGCCTTTCTGTTTGTGCCTACTGGTAATGTGTAATTTTGCATGGCAGGGCACAGTAATAGATCTGGTACATGTTGGAAAGAGGTACGAACAATTATATTACTGTGGGTTTTAAGCAAATGTGAACAAAGCAGAGAAGAGGCAGAAATCATCAACCCAAGCAAGACAGGAATCAATCCCAGTATATATTTACCAAACATGCTGGTCTTTACTCTTGTGAATAGGTCTGTGGTATGTGTCATGCAGAAAATTGGCTTAATCTCCTTCTAAACCCAGTTGTTCTTAATGTCTGTTTGCTGTATAATGTGCTGGGCAGATGGGAGGAGAGCCAGCCATTGTATCTGTGGCTGTGTTCTGCAGCACTTGTGTTCCAAGAAACACAACCCATTTAATATAATCCTGGGGTTTTGTCCCCGGCAGTAACGAGCACCAGTTTCCTAAAACGTAGGTGTAAAAGGAAGTACAGGCAGATATGTGCTATTTTTCCTACATTAAATATTACCCTAATATTTTCAGCTGGGGAAAAAATCAGTTTGAAACCTAAAGCCTGAGCCTTAATAAATTCTTCCAAAGTTAGTAAACACATTGATTCTGACAAACTGACTTGCCCTTTGTGTTAGGAGCACTCCCCTTCCAAAATGTGCCTGAACTTCAAACTACACCATTTGTGTACCACTACTAACCTTTGTCTTTGTCAATGCAAATTTTAATTTGTCTGTTACCTATATCCTGTAGGAATGACAACAGTGGTCAGCATTATCTGTTACTATGCCACTCTTCATTATGGAAATGACTGCTATTCTAGATATTGTAGCAGGGGTTTTTGTTGTGTTGAATTAAATCTTTTCTTTCTCTTGATTGCTTTATTTAATGAAGTCTAACATCATTGGCTGGCTACGAAAAGCACTGGAGACAGATAAAAAAGACTGGATAAAAGAAACTGAACCAGAAGCAGATCAAGATGGGTACTATCAGACTACACTCCCAGCTATTGTTTTTCAGGTATAAGACAACTTGGTTATTCTAGAAAATCTACAGAAGCAGTACATGGATTTGGGAGAATGGAAGGGGAAGTCATACTTTCTGGAATGCTATTGTTTCTATGTCTTTTGAAGTATAGTGGGGTTTTTTTCCCTGTAGAGCTGTTAGTTGGAGGGGTTGTTTCTTTGGAGGTTTTTATTTACCTTTTTTACTTTAATGCTTAAAGACTTAATTCTTTTTTATGTTTAGATTAGAAACATATTTTTCCTGGCCTGTTTAGTTGGTATTTGTATTTAGTGAGCTGCTTTTACTTAGGTCTCTTGATGTAAAGCTGTAGTAGAAGCCCCCCACATGAGATGTTTGTGACTTAATAGAAAAGTTTGTTAATACAGTGCTGAGTTAGTTAGGCATGTTTGTTAATATGGTGCTGAGGTAGTTAGGCATGTATTTGTTACTGTAAATTATTCATTGTACAAACACCTTAATACTAGAATAAAAAGTTCCATTGAAGGTTGAAACTGTTGCTGTTTTAAACACTACTTCAGTTAACATGAATGCCTGTCCAAATTAAAACCAGAAAAGATAAGGCTGTTTCTAAGATCCTAAAAAAAAAAAAAGCCACAAAAATACCCAAACCTGCACCACCCTGTTGTCGGTAGTGGAAAGTTTTGAAAGTGATCTTTATCAACCAGAAAAATGTCAGCTTATTATGCTCACTTTCTAATTTTTCGTTACAAATATAGTGTTAGGTACCTTGAATGAAAGCTAGATTATCTCTTCTTCCTGCATTTGTTTCCCGCTTTATTTTTTTCCAGCTTATACCAGGATTTTTGCTACATTCTTTCACATTTGTATTAGTGCCAAGGTTTACTTCATCTAATCGTTTGCAGAAAGTGTGTGATATCAAAAAAACTGGTGGCTGATTATTGGCTCTAGTGTTGTGCTGAGAAGGACTGCAGTGTTGAAATCCATGTAACAGTGAAATTTTCAAAATAATCTTAGCATAAAAACAGCTCATGTTTCCACTTGGCTTTGTATCCTTCCTTTCTAGTTTCCCTCCTCTCAAACACAGTTGCCTGTAAGTCACCTAGATCTTGTACCTGCTTGTGTTTCTAAAGTTTAGAGGCTCCTTTACTTCACTATTGTGAGCTCACTACTTTCATATATGGGAGAAACAAAGGGATTTGAGTTGTAGGGTTATTCATTACTAACTGCAGGAGCTGACCCTAGAACTTTGATACACTGTAAAGCCAAAGCACTACTGAATTAAAGAGATTAAGTACTGTTTTGCTGAAGAAAAAATGCAGCTATTTTCAGTATCAGAACACTGCAGTATGCTTTAATGGTTGTCAGTAATATATTTATTACACTTATGAAAATAGTGGCTTTTGGTTTAGTCAGTGGCCTTGTGTGAAAAAAAAACACAAAGCCAACAAAAAGCATACCTAGAGCTGGTGCTGGTGAGAGTCTCCAAGACTCCAAGATAGAAGTTCTGTCTTTGTTTTACCACTGATAAAGGCCTCTCTTTCTAATTAAACTGTTTTTGTCTTAGATGTTTGAGCAGAATCTTCAGGTGGCTGCTCAGATAAATGAAGATTTGAAAACAAAGGTACTCATTCTATGTCTTCAGCAAATGAATTCCTTTCTAACCAGGTAACATAATGTTTAAAATACAAATGCTTTATCCTACCTCAGTCTTTCATTGTTTCTACAATTCCAATACTTGTTTTTTGTTGGGATGTTTCCTTATTGCTTTGTCTTTCTCCTATCACATTCATGCCAACTAAGCTTTTCTTCCCTTTCCTTTTCCTCCTTTCTTCTCTTCCCCAATTTCACTGCAGAAGTTCCTCTGTGCTGGTGAGTGGCACTTTCAGTTCCTGTCTGCAAACGGCTCTTAATTTTTTGAGTCAGTTCCGCTTTCTTTTATATCTCAAATTTATACCTCTTTCTCTTAAGGAAGAGAGAAAACACCTCCTTGGCTGGATTCTGCCCAGAACAGAAAGACAACATCACATGAGCGACACACTCTTTATAAAATACTTCTAAATACGTGACAGACCCTTATGGAGCATTTGGTCCTATGGGTGTATTTGAGTTACTACAGATTTGTGTCAGTTTAATGCCATTTCTTGTATGTGTTACAGGTACAAAGATGAAGCACAATTGTATAAAGAAGATCATCTTAGAAATCGTCAGTATCCTCAATGCTATGTTCAGTACATGATTGCAGTCATCAACAACTGTCAAACCTTTAAGTAAGTCTGCATGTCCTTGCAGTATTGTGAGAAAAATAGCTATTGATATTTCAGTTGTCATATTTCCTCTTCACAGAAGCTTTTCTTCTGTATACAAAGAGGGTTTCAGTTACGATAGCTTAGCTGAGTAAACAAAGGCAACAGGTTTAAAGATAGTGCTGTTTTAAGAGACAGGGATTGTGATTGCTTTTGCCTTTGGCAAGCCAAGCTATTGCCCCTCACCGGTGAAAAACCACTTGTTATTCCAAGAATTTAATTGACAAAGAAAAATTTATCTTCAGTTCCAGAATTTAAAAAGGTCATTTCAGTTAGTTTGTCTGGGTCCTGCCATCTTCTCTCACAGATCACCTTCAAGCAGTGTGATCAAGATGAACTGAACTGGAGAAATGTAAAGACAGACCTTCTGTTAAGAGTATCAGAATGTGGCTCATGTTTCAGTGATGAGCAATCCAACTTCCTGTTCATCCAGACCTGCTGCCATTCGCAGGTCTACAGATCATCAGCAGTTTGCTACCAACACACAAGTAGTCTACACTGACCACTCCAAAATCATGCTGGAGAGTAAATTAAGACTTCCAAAGCAAGCAGCAGGCATTGTTTCCCCTTGCAAGAATAACTGTCTGCTGTGTCTTCTTCTGTGCCTGTACTCCAAAAATTTAATAGTAGTGCAATTGTGCATCGGTGGGTCATGAAAAGCCTTTTTTCTTTTTTTTTTGTCACAGAGAATCTATCATCAGTCTGAAAAGAAAATACTTGAAAAGTGACATGGAAGACACATTGTCAATCAGTCATGCAAACATGGATGCAACTTTAGACATCATTGCTAAAGAAGGATGCTCTAGTCTGCTAGATGAAGTCTTCATGGATTTAGAGGTTAGAACTTTTTTCCTCAAAAAACCCCGAAGTATTATTTGGAAAGAAAAAATAATTCAGAATGAAGTAGTTGTGGAGCCTTTTGATTGCTAAACATAAAAAATACGTGGTGTATATATATATGGGCTAGCAAAATGTCAGTAAACCTTAGTATCATTCTTCACTGGATGTAGGAGACTGGAAGGTTGCTTAATTAGGTTTCATGGGATGACTTCAGTCAGGGGCTCTGTATATAATTAGTATTTTCTAGCAGATGTACTTAGTCTTATGTTGTTGAATTGTAAGGATTATTTGGGAAACTACTGCTGATATTAAGTTGTCATTGCAGGTACAGTTCACCTGTAAGTAATATATTTAACTGATTCTAACAGTGGGCCCTTTCTGTCTGGTAGATTTCCATGTTTAGGAATTCTAGCTTCTTGTATAGAATCCGTCAGGGAAAAAATTATTACTATAAAGAAATTGGGAGTATGGGGGGGGAAATTAGAGAAACAGCAGGAAATGGTGAAGAGAGATGCTCTGGAACTTGTTAGATTTGTAATAAAATTTTGAACTAATGTAAACACCTTGAATGGTCCATATAAGGAAGGATGTGGGAGCAGCATAGTTTAGAAATTGACAACACTTATAATTGTCTCCCATTTTTTAGTAACTGCACTGATCTGATTAAACTGTCAAAAACCTGATCTGATCTCTTGTTTGTTACCTTCTCAGCCACACCTGAACGAGCTGATGACAAAGAAGTGGTTGATGGGGTCTAATGCAGTGGGGACTATCTGTGTCACTGTAGAGGATTATTTCAATGACTTTGCAAAAATTAAAAAGCCTTACAAAAAGGTAGGTGCAAAATATTCAGTGACACTTTGCTAATGTACTCTGAGCATCATTTTGATTTGGAATTTCTGAACACCGCATGGAATTCAGAATTGGAATGCAGAAATTGGAATTGATTCATCACTGGAAAAGAAAAAATGTTCATCGTCATACTGCAGAAGTCTGAATCTACTTTTTTTTTTGTTCACAGCCATATAATATTGTCAAAGACAGATCTAAGTTGCAGTATTTAGTCCAGGAAACTTCTTGGCATGTTTCTAGATATTCTTACCAGTTTGTACTTTTCTACCTTTCCTCAGAAGTTTGTAGTCAGATAAAATTAGCTCTTCTGAAACTAGTTTTGCTGGTCCGTAATCACTTTTTCTTAAAAATGCACATCAAGTAATTCCTAGTTTTAATACATACAATGAAGCATAGTGAATTTGGTGCCATAAGGTTAACAAATGCATAGCTATGTTTAAAGTGCTCTTACAACAGCAAATGTGCTAGGTTAGGTTTTTTTTTTCCCTGTGGTCTGTCAAAGGATATCTGGATTTCTGTATTGATAGAAACAAGTATAATAATGTGGAAGATTAAAGGCAGGTTCATGTAATAAGACAGGATTAAATGATTTTCTAATACTTAGGAACCTAATAGAAGCTACCAAGGTCAGTATTTAGGTGAGGTCTTTGAAGAAAGTCTTACTAAGTGGAAGGGCTTAAAAGATAGTCTCCAAATCATATACTTATTCTTTCTTACCTTAATTCTCAAAGTGATAAAGGGAACTGCTCAGAGTTTCTCTGATGACCTCTTAACTTTCAGTATTTGCAGATCGTAGAGGCCTTATTATGTAAGTATATGTATTTTCAGTCCAGAAAAAGTGCACAAAGTAAGTTAGGTCAGTCCCAGAATTAGTCTATATCCATGGAACAGCTTTTTTTTCCAGATTTGGTTTGTTACTGTGGGGTACGAGTACTTGGCATGAGTTTTGAAGTGTTAATACCAATCTCTGCAATCACATGTTTCATCATGTAACATTTATTGCCACCTTGTGGGGAAGAAGATTACAAGCAGATTCTTTGGCATTTGTGATATCTGCTTTTCCACTGTCTCCCAGCACAAAAAAATCTCCCATAAAAGATGCCATATGTTCCAGCACAGGCTGGACCACACTTTTGTTTCCCTGATTTGTGATGGGACTTTTTCTGGTTTTAAAATATTCTTGGGTAACC
>QWTY01003380.1:654-11786 GCA_008033365.1 Pseudorectes ferrugineus | reverse complement strand
CAACGGCTGATGTGCAACAAGGCCATTTGCTGAGACCTGCATACAAATGCAACAGCAAAGGAGACACCAATCTGCAGAACAAAACTGAAAAAAATTCACACCATATGTTCGGCACCAGTGACAAAAATGAGCCATTTATTCCCAAGTCCAAAAGTAAGTTTACAGCTCTCTTTATGAACTTGTTTTTCTGGATCCAAACATAATAAAATGCAACCCATAATTAGTTAACTGCTCAAAATTGCACCTGACCACCTGAAAGATATTTCTGAGGTCTTGGAAAAGTCTGTAAGAATCAGAGAAGGACCAAAAAAGCACAAAGAAAATCACAATAATAAAACAATTTAAAGGCAATAACTTCTAAAATAATTGAGGAAGTATTTAAATTAAGAAATAATCTCGATTCCCATTTCCTGGGAATGTGCACTGTGCAAGGAAATAGAAGGTAATTATGCTAAGAAGACCTGTGGTAAAATCTTTAATTATAATCATTCAGAGAGAAGTTAATTAAAAGCACATCTTTAATGTAGCAGAATGGTTTTCCCTACATGCCACCATTTGGGATTGACTCTCTTCTGCCCTCTCTCTTATTTAACTTAAATAGTAACAAATAGCTGTGAATGCAGTTCTAATTTTCTCTTATCTGCTGAACAATGGCACGCGTTCCAGGAGGGGTTGTGCAGAAGGCTGTAGTCTTTCTGCAGGAAAAGAAATAGCCCCTCTCAGTCCCTGCTGCTGTGTAAAAAAGTTACAAGAGTAACTGCAAAATTTGAATTAATGAGTTTCCTGGGAGCTGGCTTTAGCCATGCTCCGCTTTTGCTCCTGTTTTCCACCACCGAGCGGGTCCCAGGTGTGCTGGGCAGTACTGATATCCCTGTTGGTGGCCAGTCCCCACACGCTGCTGGTCTGGCACTGCACTCACAGCAGCTGCCACCCCGCCTGAGCTCCGTGGGGTGGGATGATTGGCCGTGGAAATAATGTAAGAAATAGGAGGTGGAGATGTAAACACGGCCGTGCAGTTGAAGTCTGGTGATGAAGGTGGTTTTTCAAATGCCCAGGTTAAGTCTGCTTTTCTTTAAAGTGGGAACTTTGGTAGCAGTGCCTACCTGCATGGAGAGCACTGTCAGGCTGCCTTTTGGTAATTAATCACAGCTTATGAAGGAGAGCAGAGAGGGTTTTCTCCAGAATTTTTTTCCAGAAGTGGTTTAAGAGTTTCTCAAGAGGTGGGGAAGTTGACAGACAGTACAATACCTTGAAAAATCTATGGGGTAGGGACATACTCCTGTTCCAGACTCTCTTCTCTGTGACGTGTCCATGCCCAAATACTTGGCATGTATGTTTTGGTGTTGGGTGGTTTTTTATTTTTAAGCAATGAAATTAGTTTCCAAAGCATTTCTATGTCTCTTTCCCAAACTAGGCTGCACTAAATGATTGCTAACAGGGGTAATGTTTCATTTTGCTACAGGCTTCCCAAATTAGAGTTTAGCTTATGGCATTCAAAACCAAACCAGCCCTGACACCGTTGCAGTTTTCATGTTTCTGGCTCACAAACCCCACAGCAGCAGTGAAATGCATCCTCTTTCTGCTCCTTGCCCCCAAAAAGTCAGTGCTAATGAGCACAATAAGGTAAATCAGCTCTGAAGCTTCTAGGTGAGACATTAGGAAGAACTTTTGGAAAGAGGCTGACTGAAACAGAAGGGTTAGAACTCCTGCGTCTTCAAAATGTTTGTCTATCTAGCAGGCAGCGTGCCAAAGCAGTTGTGTGCTCTGAGGCCACGTGTCAGCTGAAATTTGAGGTGGGTGGAAAGCTGACTGTGAGGCTGGCTCCAACAGTAAGTGAACAGGACAAACACTTCCACCCTGCACAGGTTTTACTTTCAAGCTATTGTGCAGCAGACGCTTGAAAGCTGCTCATGAGAAGTCTGTGAAGAGCTGGAGGTGCTGGGATGATACAACCAACTGATTTTTTTGGGCAAAGCAAACCCTCTGAAGACGCTTTCTGAGCACCAGAGTGAAGTGGCATTGCAGGGCTTTGTGTGGCAGGTCTGAGTTGGGGCAGGGAGGGAGGAACCAGGCCAGAGCAGGAAGGTAACATATCTAAACTGAGGTTTTAATATGCATCAAACAGAACAAGTAACAAATTGAAAAATTACTATAGACACATTTAATCAGGGTGATTGGATAGCCTTTTTAGGAGTTTAGTTTGTATTACCCAGCTCAGTGTAGAGAAATGATGAGTTCACAGTCGTATCAGTTTCAAGAGTTGATAATGCAGTGAGTGATTGCCTGGTTTTTATCAGCTCTCTGAGTGAAATTTTTCAAGCTAAAAAGTTGCTGTTTCTGTTAAAAGAATAAACATTTAAGCATTTAGGCAAGTGGGAGGTTTTAAAAACTGTCCACAAAATTAAAAATAACAGTACGTTGTAAAATTTTTATCAACTGGGATAACCTCAGGCTGCCAGAAATTTCTGTTCTAGAAAAGCGGGACTAATCTGTTCTGGCCATAGAATGAGAGAGAAGGCCCAGTCAAAACCTAACATTTCTGCCTCTACTAATTTTTAATATTCTGTACAAAATAGATCCATTAATAAATTTTGAGACTGGAGTTAAAGACTTAGCTAATTGTGATAGTGAATACTTAAATATCTTCCATTTCAAGATATGTTTTTACTACTCTGTTTCTATCACAGGGTTTTCCTTTGGTAAAATTATGTTTTTCAATATTAAATATATTCCTTAAGGATAAAATCATGGATATCTCTGCTCCAAATCTCCTAGGTTCTGTTTACAGGGTGAACTCTCAACAGCAAATGGCACACTAATTTTTCATCCTGGTTAAAATGCAGATAAAATATTGCAATTGAGTAGTAAATGTATAGGTAACGTTTGTAAGATGTACCTCACTTTCTTTCATGCTAAAACAATTCAGCTCAAAACATCTTGCTGGTTCACCAACAAGATATTTATTATCATGGCAAATTTACTCAGTACCTTCTTGATGTTAGATGACCTCAGATTATTAAATGACTATCAAACATAATAACAGCTTTCAAAGAGCATAATAAAACTAAACATCTGTACAGTGCTGCTGAGTACTGCAACATAATCTCAATTTAAAAAGTAAAACTGAATCTATAGTGATTCTTGTACGCTACATACTCAGACGAGATGCGTTAATAAAATTAATACATTTATTGTTGAGCTCTGTTCCTCTTTGGAATGCAAATTCCAGCTCCTAGTTCTTGAAGGTGCCAAGGTAGCTGCAGAGTAGCTGAACAATCAGTGCCAGATACTGACTCAGATTTGCTGCACCTATAAGAAGCCCATTGTTTTCTGTCTGTAGCAGGTGATCTCTCAAAAGTTGTGTTTTAATAAATTTTCTCACAGCAGTTCATTTTGCTGTGAATTTTGAGATACTGCATTCAGAAATGTGTGCAGCCTTTCTTTGAGACTTGGTGTTATATCTTCTCTCCCAAGAGTGCTTTTGTAATTATTTTCTTTTTATAGGAAGGCAGAAAAATATTTGCCATAGCAAAGGTTAGCAGAACAAATTTAAGGTGTTATGTCCAAAACACTGTGGGGAAAATTTTAGGTTATGAAGGTGTGCATTTTTAAAAGGTGCTGGCTTATCTTTAAATACTCCTGCCACTGAAGAGGGTGACTTTGGGGCTACAAGATGATGTTGTTGTATAAGTAGATGCTGGAAAAAAGTGCCCTCAATGCACTGTACTGATTGAAATTATCCATTTGTATTGCATTTTTTTACTTAAAACAGTACTGTCAAACCAGTGGCTTTTCTTCAGCATGTTTTACCCTCTGTTCAAACAACAGTTTGGTTAAATGCAATATGTAATAGCTTTGTGAACCTGCAGTGGATTAACCATTAGTGAAAGAAGTAAAAAAATTTAGACCCCAAGCCTAACTCTAAAATAGAAAGAAAACAAAAAAATCAATGTGCTTGTGTGTCTTTATCACATACAAAATGTTTATTTTGCAGACCTGTTCTCTTCTGCAGCTCCAGATTCCTTGGCTGCAAGGGATGTATTTCTAAATTTTGAATGAGTTGTTAATTAGAGCAATTTCTTACACTAACTAACTGCAAAGATCCCCGGAGAAGTCTCTGTTCTTATGCAGAAATCCATGTGAGATTGAAAAACTGTGATGTGTGTTTAGGGTGCAGTGACAGAAGCAATGAAGCTGTGAGTGCTGAGTGTTCATAGCTGTGCCACTTCCACAGAGAGTTCATTTTCTTTGTTAGTACTGTAAAGCTCAGGAGGGAAACACTCAGTGCCTCTTGTTGAAAAGCTTCCAGTGAAGACCATGCAATAATTAAAAGCTGATCTTTCTCGAGGGAATTTGAACAAAAAGAATGCTGACTCTTCAACCTAGGGGCACTGCAGCCACTGGAAGGGAAAGGGGAGGCCTGGGATGAATGCCCAGATGTTTAACAAAATATTGGAGCAAGCCCAGAATAAAATAAGGCAGCTGGATGGGGTGGGATTAAATGCACTCACTCACTGGAATTTGCAGGGGATATTCCTGGGTTTATGATTGTAGAATAACTCAAGATAGAAGAGACCTCAGGAATTCCTGAGGAGGAGTTTTCCTTGCCCCAGAGCATCTGCAGTGCTCAGACAGGTGTATTGGCTGGTAAATCCAGCACACTGTGATGCTGAAAAGTGAGAAGTAGTACTTTTGGGCAACAGGATTAAGAAATTGCAATTTCTTATTTACAGTCAGGAAATTTATAGTGAAACTGGAATTTATGTTCGTGTATTAGGGCAGGAGAGCAAAGAAAGCAAGTGAAGAGACTTGGGGTTCCAGGTGGGCATTCTCACATGCCAGCCCATTGATCTGAGAGCTCTTGAGCTCATTATCTTCCTTTTCAGCTGAGCGTTATCAGCGTTAGGGTTGTAAGTGAACGGAAATTGTGCAGTTCAGCACTGTGCATGAAATTCCTCTTGGCAGGCACCGAGTGCTTTGTGTGTGTGTGAGATTTGGGCCTTGCTTTATTTAACCAGGCACTTCAGTGCTTGCCAGCCTGCTTAGCATATCGAAGTTCTTGCAACTAAGCACATGCGTGTTTCCCTGACTTGGGACTAAACCAGAAGTTTTGCATTTTCATGATAATTTTTCTAAGGTTACTTGAGGCTTGATCAAGGTTACTTGATCACTTTTGTGCATGACAAGTTCCTCCTGGGTAGCTCTGATTAGGTAAGTAGTGGCTGTTTCCCTGCTACGTGATAACTACATGACAGATGTAATTGCAATAACACTTTTGTGTCTGTACTACAAACTGGTGAATATTTAGAATTTTCTAATTTTCTAGTCGAGGCAGGAAAAATCACAAGGAACAAAAGGACAAAAAGTGAAAAGGGTATCAAAACTAGAACAGTTTTTCCAGTTTCCATTTTACATCATTAACTGTCTGGGGTCCAGATAACACAAGGTCCAGATAACACAAGATCTGATTCAAAACTCTATTATCTCTTAAATTTAAAATAGCACCACTGAGGTCTTTCAAAGGGAAAACGTAGTTCAATTTTAAATGGCAAAAGCTCCAGCTGCTTTGGGGAGAGACTTTTAAAACCCTTCCCATTTGGCTGCTTTGGTGTTTCTTGTAAATGTCTCCTGTATTCAGCTATGAACTTTTGCTGGTTTGTATTTGTATCTTCCATTTGTCATAACATTTACCAATTACAGGGTTATCACAGCTCTTATATTGTGCAAAATTGTGGGCACCCTGAGCAGAAGGGAATTTAATACATGGAATACTTGACATTTTTGATGACTTCTGGCCCTTTGGATGCCTTTGAGTGACCGCTTGACCTTTTCTGTTACCTCTGACCACGTGGGTGACCTTGGAGCTCTGGATGACCTCTGAATTTTTGGCAACATTTTGAGCCCATTATGACCTTTCAGTGACCTTTGACCCTGCAAGAGCATTTGTCCTTTTGCAATGACCTGTGATGTCACCCCAAGATGACATCAGAACCTTGGGGATGACCTTTGATTCCTGAATGACCTCTGGTGTGATTATCAGGATTCTGTTAGCTTGTCCAGCTCCCTCACCAGGGCTGGGCTGAGGTCTTGACTAGAAGAACTTTGCAAATGCTTAGAAGAGCCAGAAATGCTGTTTATCCTCCCGAAAATAGCTAAGAAAGCACAAGTGAGCAGTGACCAAACTAGTCTGGAATTGAAATCCAGCCTTGTACATTCTTTTTCTTCTCTCTCCACAGGCAAGCAACACAGAAGATACAGAAAGAGAGAGACTCACACTGCTAAGGTAGGGTGAAAGCATCCCTTATTTAACTGCTTCATGGGAACTTTTGATACCTCAAGAGAAATTTGTGTACTATACTACTCTGATGTAATGATAGCTGGTTTGTTGGAGATTTGCTGGAGGAACAACCTAAAGAGTGAAACTTCTCCAAGTCTTAATGCAGATGTGTATCAGCTGTAGACAGATAAACGGAGGCCTTTGTCACCAGCTGACTCCCAAACAAATGTGTTGTTGATTCCTGGGTGGGTGGTTTGTGTGGAGTTTTTTCTCAGTATTCCTCTAATGTTTTATTCTGCTTATAAATCCCTGTATCATGGGTCACATGCTGGTATGACCTGAGTGGCCAGGATGAACTGCCTGGTGTCAGGAAGCATTTTATGAGTTTGCACTGGTGTGGAGCTGCACCAGTTGGCAGAGATACAATCAGTAAATATATCAAAAACTGGAATCCTTTGCTGTGTTTCTGTCAGAAAGACTCGGCTGTCATGAGACTGGCATTTCTCTAAGCAAGCAGCATTATGTTATGCCCCAAGACTAGATTTCCTTGCATCATTTCTCCAGCAGACTTGTCTGATTTACCACAAGGCCATAGCTTAGCAAAAAAAATTCCTAAAGGAATATTTTTACCCATAAAATCTAGAACCACAGTAATGTCTCCCACCCCATTTGCATTTTGGAGTAAAAATACATAGACTAAGCTAATAGCCACTGGAAAATCATGGTAAAAATTTCAGTCTTTAAGACTGTGAGTTTGGTTCAGAGACCAAGTTTATTAAATTCTACAGTAAAACAGCTGAGGAAAAATGTCATGGTTCAGAACAACTTCAAGTATTTCCCAGATATTTTGCGCTGCCAGACGCTGCTGAAACATCCCACTTAATATTCTGTTTGCTTTGCCAGTAATGCAGCAGATTAATAAACCACATTAGGTAGGAAATAGCTTTTTGAGAGAAGTAGGAAAGATAATTCAAGGTTTTAGACAAAGCTATTGAAGCAGAAACAGGCTGGCATTTCCCAAAAGCTAATCAAATACTAGCAGAGCAATGAGGGAGTGTAACACATCATTTGTAAGTCAAAAGTCAAGGGAGAAGATTTTAAAAGATACTTTAGAAAAATACTGCTTCCATTTGCCAGCAGGCAGTACCTCCCAAAGTCAAGCCTCTATCACCACAGAAATTACCAAGCCCTGTTGAAACAATCATCTGTTCTGTGAGGGGGCATCTTCTAAATCACAGTGATGGTTTAGGTCTGGTGGAGGACCTGCACATGCTCCTCACTCACTGTTGGATCTGAGACACGGCATCAGGTTCAGCAGATAATAGAAACTCTGGGTGTTTTATATCTATGTTTTTGATCATAGTCAAACAACTAGCAATTATTTTTTCTGGTCACACTGAATTTGAGTTCTTCCTGTCATGCACTGTTGATATGTAATGGTTTGGATGTCCATCTGGGTTATAAAACAACTGAATTTCAGTAGCTGCAATGAAAGGAGAAAAAAATAAAAGAAGAAAGTGTGTGTGTAAATGTATTTTATAAATGCTGGAGTATATCATCAGGGAGGCTGTGAATGCTCAGCTTCAACTCTGCTGGAGCTAGGGCATTCTTCTCAGGGATTTAAGGTCAAATCCCTTTGGATACAGAGTGGCATTAAAGCCAAATTTTCTGTCTTGAGTTTGTGCCATATATTTTGGATTTTAAAAAATTGTTTAATTCTCAAATATTTTTGGTGAATCCATGTGCTATGACTTTGTCTCCCTAACTGAAATTTCTGCAGAACCCTAAGTTCTGTATCCTTGAGACAGCCAGATTCACATTTCTCAGAGAACTTAATGTTCACTGGTGTGCATTCTTTTACAACCAAGATCTGGTGAAGGTCAGCAAAAGGCTTTTTTTTTTTCCCAGGAACTTAACTTGATTATGCCATTCTTGAAAGCATTGCCTTATTATTTGTTTAAGAAGTACTGTCAAGTGGGCTAATTGCTGATGTGAACTTCCTGATTTGTTTGTATTCATTTCAACAAAACTAAGTAAACGCTGTTGGTAAATATTCACTCTGCAAGCCCTTAGGCCAGTCAATAAAGCTGTAACCCCAGCTGTCTGTTACTGTCACTCTGCTGAAGTGAAAATGCACAGTAATTTGTTTCTAACAAAACAGGATGAACCAATCACTTGGCCATTTAGTTTGGGATATTGTCTGGTCTGAGCAGAGAATGGAGCCCTTGAATGAAATGAGCTGACCTCCAGCAAGCAGGGCATTATTTGCATTGAGCTCCACTGTTGGTCTAAAAAATTATCCCATGCCAAGGTCACTTCTGAGAACAGCTTTTAGATGTGGCAGTCTGCTCCCCAAAAGATGCGTACTGCACAAAGACCAAAACCCATGGAATCAACATGGAGAGAGAGAGTGGTAGCCTCAGTCTGCTGTGATGGGAGTAAGTATTGCAGTCAAGAAGCTGCTGGGTGTATTGTGATGCCTCCTGATTCTGAACCAAAATGTTGGTGTTTGGTTGCCATAAAATCACCTTTTTCTTAAGTCTAAGCACAAGGAATTGCTGCCCAGTTTCTCAGTAAATACATCAGTAAAGAATTATGCTCTCACGAGTACGTGGTTGGGAAGGGACAGGAACTCTCCTTTAGCTTTCCCAGATTGATGGCTAGTTCTGAACTGAGAGCAAAGCTAATTACCAGGCACCTTCTTTCACATCCCTGACATGGAATATGTTGTTGTTTGGAATGCCTTTGTGCTGCTGCTTTTATAACACAAGCAGTTTCAGAGAAAACAGGATGATGCTTCCCTTTTTCAGTTACTTCAATCATGTGCTCTTATATTCCAGAACTAAAACTTGTCCCAGTAATTTAACATTTATCAAATTCCTTTTATCATGGAAAAGTGAGGACAACTGACATTTTAGGTTAGCAGGTTACAGACTTCTGTGACTTTAATTTTGTGCAACAGTTGTCTTTCATTTAGTATCTCAGTATGATACCACAAGATCCCTGTCAACTGATTTTCTGGTTTGTTTCATAGAAGCTTAAATTCAGGGTATATACAAATCTTTCAGCTTAGGAATCTGGTATACAGAAGCGTGTTTGATAGATGTCTATCAGTGTGCTTAGCAGGCAGTTTTAATCCCTATATTAAGTTAGTTATTAAGGGCAAATAGACGTGCTTGTCTTGGGGGACAGACCATTAGCATATAGAGGAACCTTGAAATGCTGCAGGATATTCTTCTTTTGGAAAAAAATTAAGGCAGATTAATCCCGTTGGGCCTTGGTATTTGTTATTGTTTCAATGTAAAAGCCAATCCTTATATCTAATTGGGTTTACCTGCTCTGCTGGCTAAATTTGAGGGTCTCTGGGGACAGACCCCGTGTCACTGTAACCAGGGCAGTGTCACCAGGCTGGCTGTGCACGCTGCTAAATGCTGCTGAATCGAGCAGGCACAAACAGCACTGTTGTTGTTACGGGAAACTGGTCTTTTGTCCTGCCTATTCCCATGCCAGAATAATCCTGCTGCCTTTTGGAAAGAGGTGTGCAGGGTAACCAGAGCCCTCAGAGTATAAAGTATTAGTGATACAAATCTGACATACCTTGTCACATCTGTCAAGGATGCTTTGTCAGAAGCTGCCTAGGGATGAACAAACTAGCAGGTCCACAAGACAAGTCTGGAATGGATGAAGTGTGTTTTGAAGGAAGGGATCACAGGGTTGATGTTTCACTTCCCTCCTTTGCTCTCCAGACACTCTTTTCATAAAACATGCAAAGGCAATGGCAATTTGTAGTGAAGACCAAAGATGGCAAAAATGACAAGCAATGGCAAGTGTGTGATAAAGCTTTTCAGGGCAGTTTTTCCTCTGATCTGATATTTTGTCTGTTCACACTTTATATTTTAAACAGCTTTTTATTTTTTCCTTGATTCAGAGAAGTTGACCAGGGTTTGAAAATCTGTGGTTACACAGTAAGCTTGAGATACTAATGCCTCCCTACAACAGGATTACTTTTAGGGTTTTGCCTGTTTGTTTTATTTTGGTTTTTCTAATTTTTTTGGTCTTCTTACATACAAAATACAGGAAATTAAAAATCTGGTTTTCAGATTTTTCTTGGTAGTGAGGTAAATGATGGAGACTTACTAATCAGTAAAAACTCTTGGCTTTGCTTTAGTCTCCAAAAACCACTTTTTACATTCTCTAGGTGAGAGTTTAAAAGAAATATGCCATTTTGTATGTTTGCCCACATGCAGACTCATGTACACAGGATTATCTTGCTGTTAGCTGAAGTGATGTAAAATCACTACAAGAAACTTTCTTTCCTTTGGTTTTAAGAGTAGGTTATTTGGCTTTTTTCTGCTTGATATTAATTTAACCAAGGTAAACCTGGTTAAAGGGCAATACATCCACATTATTTTGCACTAGCTTCACTAAATCAGCTTAATATTATTTCCCCTGGCGTGCCTGCACAGCCTTACTGCAGAGTGATGTGTGATGTGGTGTGATAGCACCATGTTGGCTCCCTCACATCCACTTAGCATGACCTGTTTTCATCACTGTCACTGCTACTCCACTGCTTACATTGACCTTTTGAAGTTTTGGGGCTTGTTTGTTTGTTTGTTTTTGTGGTGTGGTGGTTTTGTTTTTCCCACAGTAATGTTTGTAACAGGATTTCTTTCTGTTTATGCAACCAGGCTGGTCAGGAGAAAGCAAGTGCAGTCATTTTGGGCACTGCCTGTGGGCATGGAGGGATAGATCCAGGCTAAGCAGACACAGTCACATCTCTGATAGAGCCTCATGGATGATTACAGGGAATGTGCTCCACTGTCCAGAGCCAACTCAGCTCTGCTGTGCGCTGACA
>QWTY01003378.1:0-22416 GCA_008033365.1 Pseudorectes ferrugineus | reverse complement strand
TCACCCAAAGGCTGACAGGCAACTTGAATGCTGCTAAGATCATTTTGCTGTTTCTTTGCTGGACTAATTTTCACAGTGACAAAAATACTCTTGCAAAAGTCACATTCTTTTCTGAGATTTGTCTTGGATTACAGCAATGATATGCAACATATTAAAAGGATTTGCCTCGTGTTGTGATTGGCCTCCGTCCTGGCCAGCACAGCAGGGTTTGAACTTGGTTCTCTAGAATTAACAACTGTGAGCTGCTGTGGTGTGAGCTTCAGGCTCTAGCAAGCCCATATTCTCTGGCAGGGCACAAAGGGGTTTGGTGACAAACGCTCACCCGAGGTTATGCCATGACATTTTTTCCTCCTTCCCCCACAGATTTGCTCCTTAGACATTCCCAGGTATTTACTCATGGAATGATGTTGCTCTGGGGTGTCACCTGTGACAGCTGGGGTTGCTGGAATAGGGGAAGGGTTCATTTCACAGGTTTTTCC
Source organism: Pseudorectes ferrugineus (assembly GCA_008033365.1). NCBI lineage: Eukaryota > Metazoa > Chordata > Aves > Passeriformes > Pseudorectes > Pseudorectes ferrugineus. The sequence continues at coordinate 21,937 of QWTY01003378.1, read as the reverse complement.
TTTCTGGAGTTTAAGGACATACATGATGTGAATCTGTCAATCAGTAGAAGAAGAGAACACCACTGCAATAGTGCTGCCCTGCAGAATTGCACTTGGAGCACCTCTGTGATTCCAGTCCCTTGGCCTGTTCTGTTGCATTTCCTTGGGCAAATCACTACATCTCCATCTCTAGCCTAACACACCAGAATACTTGGCATAAGCCCCAAAAAAAAGCAATGAACTCCATAAATCTTCTGAGCTGCCTGCCTCCTGAAGGCATATCCCTCGTGGGGTAAAATTAGGAAGTGATCATCATGGATCATAAATCCATTGGCCTTGGCTCTGCATCTAACTTGTATCCAAAGTCGGATGCTGAGAGCACAGTTTCATGGCACACAGGGGCGTGGGTGCTCTGCACTTTGCAGCTGCAATAAGTGCATGCTGATTTCTCTGGGTCATATTCTTCCTTGTCCTAGTACAGTTCGCTCTTTTATCTGCCAGCCTCATTTTGTCTGTTTGTAAAATCCAATGTGTACCTATTTGTCTGTGGAATGCACTGGATAGACCTAGATAGAGAAGCTAGTAATGTTCTCTATTTTACTCACCTCCAGGGGCCTAGGAGAGTTAATGTCTGCACAATGCCTTAGCAAGTGTAAAAGCGCTTAGGTTCATTATATATTGATCTATGTGCAAGAAAACTACACAAAACGATAAAATATGCAATGTACTTAAAATTGACTGTGGGCAGAGGGAAGATCTTAAATCTAACTTTAAAACATAGTGCAAGTCATGTGAATGAATAGAGTTAGGTGGGCTTCCCACTCAGTCCAGCACAAATGGGAAAGCATATATGGGGTCCTATATTTGGAAATAGCACAGGGCCCAGAGGGGGCTGTGTCTAGATGAGAATTCCCATGTGGAGACAGAGACACGAATTAAATTAGAACGGATATTAGAGCTCTGGGCCAGATTCATACCCTCACTGCAGCAAAGTAAACCAGAGGAACATCAGCAAATCACGGATGTAACGCCAGCGTGAGCGAGAGGAGAATCAATCCACAGGTAATAAGGGCAGCATCAGTGCCTGCCTAGGGTTTCATCCTGTGCTTTGTCCTAATTATGAGCAGTTTAATGGCATGCTAAAATACAAAACAGATTTATGAGCCATTGCCATCTCACTCTGCATTGTTATACAGCTGACTCAACAGTACTTTTACTCCTTGGCTAGAAGGTCAACTTAGGTTTTACTAAGCTAGGGCTGGGGCTCGGGCTCAGAGGCTCACTGCCTCCCTGAATGCTGCTGCTAGAATAAATGCTAAACTGAAGCCCCATCTGCTCTCTCCATGTCCTGTCCAGATGGATATTTAAGATCCCACAGCACACCTTGAATAGAGAATAATTCTATATATCTAGCCAGCATTCCTCCTTCATTAAAAAAGACTCAGACCAGCTTGTATTTGAAGTCAGCAGAATTACTTCTATTTTTTTTCTTGCAAAATCAGTATCTTTTCAGACTGGAAATACTGAACCTAGAATGGGAAAGGAGTAATGTGTAAAATGAAAGAGGCAATGTTGATCATTGAAGAAAATAAGGCCAAAGACTGTGGTGAGATTACTGTGGGCTATTGCTTGAAGTGTATTCATTAAGTGCAATGTACCTGTAACACTGCATTGCCTTTTGGGAAAAGAAAATGAAATGATGCACAAAGCAGATGATGAGCCACAAGATTTCCTGGGTTGTCTTCTCAGTGTTGCCCCTAATAGACTGTAGGCAAGTTCTTTCATCTCTCTGTGTCTCAGTTTCATGACCTGTAAATAGCAATAGTAATAATTTGCTGTTTTTCAGCCTGGCTATGAAACTTGACCTGCCACAGTTAACAAAGTGTTTTGACATTCTTTTGGAAAGAGGAATGGGTTCAGCTGCATCTTCACTCAGAGCTGCTGATTGCCACAAAGTAGAAGGATGTCTCAAGAGAAAGATAAAATAATACTTCTCTTGTTTCTTATATATCTTCTCACCTCCACCTCAAGAAGGCAGTTCTGGTTTAGACAGTTATTTTTATGCTTGACAAAAAATCACAATCACTTTCTAGTGAAACTTTATGGTTTAACTTTCTTCATCAATGTGTGCAGCTTGTTCCTCAGTAGACCCTTGACTTTTAGAGGAATGCTGCAAATTTGCTTTGCTCTCTATTTTCATTGTGGCAGCTTTTCTCAGAGCAAAATTCTCACTTGCCTTAAGCAGGAATTTGCTTGAAGAGTTAAGTCAAGACCCTGGCACTAACCCATCTGAAAGGAGCTTGCTCACACTCCTCTGAGAAGAGAGACCATGCCACTGGTTACTGCATTAGCAGTTTGTGCCTTGGATCAGTAAGTTTGTTAGTGAATTTCTCAGCTTCCACCAGAGAAGATGCTGGTTGACTAGGATTGACAGAATAACTTTTGCCCCTTATATTATCCATATGTTGTCAAGGAGAAACTTCAGAGTGGTGACAGTAAAACAACTTGGTGATAAGGTTTTCTCAGTTCTTCTGCATGCTGGGATACAGGCATGAAGTCAGGGGGCAGGTAGAAGAGCCTCTTTCTTTTCATGGGACATCAAGTGTGCACCATAGTGTTTGATACCTCCAACAGACTTATATCCACATCTATCCCATTAACTTTTCTTCTGGGCTCAAGACTAGTTCAAAATATGCTGTTATTTTAGGGACAATGTGGGAAAGGTAGATGTGGCCATGACATCCACAGCCCTCTGGATCCCACGCCTGAAATCTCAGGTGTCTGCTGGCCCCTGATCTGGCTGATAGACTGTAGCAAGCCTGCTTCTCTTGGCATCAGCACCTCCCTGCTCAGTGCCAAAGCTGCAGTTCTGTAAACAGATCTCATCCTGGCATATATTATATTGCCATACAGGCAACACTGTTCTAACTGATTAATAACAAGCAGCTTGATAGGATTTGGGGAAGCACTGGAGTAATTAGTAAGATAAGGGCAGGTTTCTTTGTGCTGCACTTTCACGGATGACAAAAGCTTTCCCCCTGAAGAGTTTCACTGATAAATCTGTATATAATAATAATATTAATAATAAAAGCTTTTTGCTAAAATGCAAGTTAAATATTCCTTTAGGGAATAAGAGGAAAGGAAATGTTCATGTCCTGGTACTGATTAGAGGCCAGGAGAATGGAAGAGGAGAGGAAGCTGCTGGGAAAGAATCTGCTTTTCCTTCTCTGCTGACAGCAAGGTTTGGGATTTCATCTCCAAACAGGTAGCATGGTTCATCTTGACAGGGCTGGCCATTCAGTGCTTGGAGCCTGGGCTGTCTGTGCATCAGCAGGGCACAATGTGCTGATTTCCTCTAGCAAGACAGTGAGGTGAGTTGCTGTTCTAAATTGGGCCCTTCTCTGCCCTTCCATGGAGTCACTCCCACTTATACTGACCCAGGGATCAACATACAGACTCTGTGGGGCAAGTTTAAGCATCCACATAGCTGGCTGGTGGCAGTAGGATCATAAATACTGAATATTTCATATTCATCTTCTCAGCAGGCATAGTTTCTGTTAGCTGCAGTGAGAAATTATGAGTGTGGGTTTGACTCATACAGAATAAGTGACCAGGTATAAAAATGAAAAAAAAAAAAAAAAAAGGGAAAACTAAAAGGCTACAAATGTTGCTAAAGTGACAAGTGTTCAGTTACTAAAAATATCTTTTAATATTGCTGTAACTTTTAAAATAATCTAGTTTATATGGAACATTCCTCACTAATTGAAGCTGTCTCTTTTTTTATTAAATAGAAAGGTTACAAAAAAGTATATTGACGTTTTGAGAGTGATTCTTCTCAGGAGCACACTGACTGTTATGAATAGGATTTCACATGATGCAAGCCCCTAAATGCCTACAGTGATAGGAGGAAACCTGCAGATTCTTGTAATTGTAAATGCAATAGGCAAGGCTTTGGGCTATTGCATCTCCTTTCTGGAGATCATTGTTGTAAAGCTCAAAGTGTTGTTTAGCCCTTGGTGTTCTCATTTATTTCCACAGCTTTTTCTGAAAGCACAAGTTTGAAAAATGGAAGTCTTTCAAGAATAATCACTCTCTAAACACTTAATGCTGCTGTGACAGCACTGTCTATCACTCAAGATTTAACTTTGGAAATCCACATAACATAGAGAAAAAAACCTTTTCCAATTAGCCGAGACTGGAGGCAGATTAGTTCTCGACTGCTGCATTGAGGGATGCCAGGGTGTGTATTAATGGACCACAGGAGATGACTTCTGACCATAATTCTGACTGCATTGGGTGGCGCATAAAATGGCAACAGCAGCTCTCCCACCAAGAGATGCAGGACCAGTTAATGTGAGCTACCCTTGGGTGTATCTTGTAGGTCTTAGTGATCTACAAACCTGTCAAGTGCAAAATATGTCATCCTCACTCTGTTACATAGATGGGGAGGCTGAGGTGTGGAAAGGTTAATAGATTGCCCAAGGTCATGCTATTCTTTTGGCAGACCTCGGAATAGCACCCATGCCTCTGTCTCTACTTTTATGGACACGTGCACGTGTTCAGGTCTCAGCCACAAAGTCTGCTGGACAAACTTTTCCCCTTTTTTTTGATCTTTGGGACCTAATTGACACACATCTTCATGATCACTGGTGTTGCAGAATTAACAGCCTTTAAAGCCTTTTGTAATGTAATTCTCTTCATTAGAGCAAAGACATGCTTTTCCCCAGTCAGCAAGATTTTGATGTTTAGATCCACGGTGTAGCAAGGCTTGTAGCAGTTCTTGCATCAAGAGTTTAATGTTGCTTTGTTCAGATCTGTAGCACAGACTTCTATCACTTCAGCTAACAGGGTACATTGTTGTCCTGCTATATGTCATGAGATCCTGGCATTAAAGGATGCAGAATAAAGAAATAACCAGATGCACACTGTCAGGAATTTTTTTAATCCTGGCTGGGAATAGATTATGCAGGAGGGGTGGGCTCAGTTTCAAGTCTGTGCTGTAGTTCCCTTGCTGTCGGTCAGTTGTTTCTCTTCCTGAGCTTTCACTCTCCCCACCCAGCTTTTCTCTCAATCTCTTTTTTTCACTCATTCCATCAACAAGAAAAGTTTCCAACTCACTTTTCCAAATTTCCATCTCCTTTCCTTTCAGTTTATAGCCACCCTGTGCTTTCTTTCCCTCCGAGCCTTCTTTTGATCCTACAATCCTCATCTTCTGCCATCTGCTTGGCCCATAATCTGACTTCTTCCTTCTGCACTCCCAGCTAGTCCTGGGACTCTTCCTCCCACCCTCTTTGTGCCTTTTTAGCTCCTCTCTCTAATTCTGGTCCCTCCTATTACCTTGCTATATTTTTTCCTGAAGATGACAAAAGACGTATTCCCATTCACAGTATCATACGTGAGAGAGAGCTGAGCAACCATAATGGAGGGCATTGCTACCAGTAATACATATTAATATTTTATTTAGGCATAAAAATATTCTTTCAGGAGAACTAGATATAAAGATTATTGGACATTAAATAACTGAAAAATTTAATCTGATGATAAGGAAATAGAAGATGGATTGAATAAGAGGCAAATGCTGTAGGGGAAAAAACAAACAACAAAGGCAAAAATAAATCACAGCATGATGCAGGCAGATTGGATGCCATTCTTGTGCAGTCCTATCCAAACCCCTCAAAAGAACCATATTCTGGGTCCTTTCTTATTGAACAGACATACATCACTTGGTTTCTTTCAGATGATGCTTCTAATTTCTCTGTGACTGTTGTACTGTGGTTTTGGAGGGTTATTTTTTACCTTAGTGTTATGTGGTCAAAGGACATAAAGAACGAGATGTGGTCTGACCAAAAGACCGGGTTCTGGGAACTCTCTAATCCAGGTCTGATACAGACTCTTGTTGCATCCTGGACTGATCACTCTGTGTCAGTGTCCTCAGCTTCTTCAGTGTTCTGAGGCAGAGATAGTCTGATCAAACTGCTGCAGGAGGGTGTTGCACCAGGACTCATCTGTGTTAAGTGGGATGACACTCTAGCTTTGGCTTCTCCTGCTGATTTTGATAGGAGAGGTAGTTAGTTATATTTTGCACCTCTGCTTGCTTCCAAGAAGCTATTGCACTGCTGAGCAAAGATGAGCCTGCAGTCGCTGTACCTACTGTGTTGCTTTTTTTAGGACTACTACATTAGAGCTGTGGTGACCAGACAAAAAATAGGGCAGAGCTGAAACAGTTCCAGGGAAAGGAAGCGTCACAGAGAAGATAATAGCAAAGCAAAGCAGAGATTCTAGCTTTTGTATGTCTCTAAAACTAATGTTTTCACTACTGGGCCAGATTCCCATGCACTCTGAAGCCTCTTTTTCTTAGGAATGCAAGAACGAGGATTGAATTAAATTATTTCTGTCAGTAGGAGAGTATAAGCCACCAGGGCAGTGATACTGTGGGTTTGTTTGTTGGGGTTCTTTTTGACTGAAGTCATAAGCAGTTTTATATCCAGGAAAGATGGGGGTAATATACTTTGGATAGTTCACTGAATGGGTATAAATAATATAAACTGCACAAGTTCTGCTTATATAAAATTGAGAGACCAACTCAACTGCACAAGGACCTGGTCATGTGCTTTCCTTAGTTCTCTGTAGAAAATATCAGTAAGGATAGCAGATAATTTAGATATGAATTCTGATTACTGCAGACTGAACTACAATGTATGTCATACCCATTGAGACTGTGCAGTTTTCATTAAATTGTTTGCAGATGGATCTGATGAGAGTGGACAGAAACACGCAGGTATTTTTACTCATCTCTGAGAAGGGGAACCCCACTTATTTAAATAACTTATTTTACATATTTAGCAGAAGTTATACTGGCTTTTAGTATTGCAGTCTCTCATACTCCTGTCCAGCATTTGTCTATTTCTTTTTGCTTCAAGTTACTACTTGAGATTTAATTGAAGCAGTCAGTCGGTGGACAGAGCATTGGGGAAGGCATTGAAGCATATTCAGGTTGGTTCTCACTAGAAAAAGGAACAGTCTCCTTCCCAGTGCCAGGAATGCACACAGAAGTAACAGACGAATGCTCCTTCAATGCCAAGGAGAATAAAAGAAGAGCACGTTGACTAAGAAAAGGAACTCTAATAAATACTGAAGGAATAAAAGTATAGTCTAAGGTTAGATCAGAATGTCAGTAGTGTGGATCCTATTAACAACATTTTATAGCAGATATTATGTATGTCATAATTGTCAGCTGATTATAAATACTGGCTTCTTTTATGTAAGAAAACTGCTGTCCAAAACAACTATGTTGAAGTCATCATTTAAAAAGTCTCAGTTAGAGCTAGTGACAGGAGAGGATTAGGCTTAGACATGACTATTCCTGCTTTGGGGTGAGGGAATATGCTAGATGATCTCCCAAGTTCTCTTCCAGTTTTACTTTCCAAGACTCAGTAATGTCAGTGATTTACAATGGGAACTTCCTTGAGTTTTTACAGCAGTGAAGACTGCATAATATTATTTACATTTCCTAGGTGTATATCAAGAAGCTAAATCAAGTAATATCATGAAGGCTTGCTATTCAAATAATGTTAGAGCTCAGAGTTTCACTAGCTTGGGTTAAAAATGTCAAATTCCCATTTCTTCAGGTTTGCCTTCTGGGTTATGAAACTAACCAGTTCACATGGCTGCATGGGAACCCTGAAGACAAGGAAATCCTATTTTTCCCTAACAGAATCTCTATACGCCTCAAAAAATACAACAAAAATCGCCACCACTGTTGGTGCGTAAAGCAAACCTCTTGAGATCCATGTTAGTGAAGTGGTAAAGAGATGTAAGTTTTTGTATCTTACATCTGCCAAATGACTGTGAGGGTTTTAGCACAACAAGCATTCCTTTGCAATTAATCAAGTGGTCTGAACACAGTGATCTCTGCATGCCTGTGAAGGTGTTCTGAGCACTCCCTTGCACAGGTTTAAGGCAGATTTTCTCATGCCAGTATTCCCCTATGAAGGCAATAAAACCAGAGAGGTTTGAACCCCAAAGCCAAAGGATATTTATCCATCACTGTAGCAGTTTTTAACCCTGCCAAGAGAGGTGGCCCAGAAAAGGGACATGAAAGTGGCACTCCAGCTAAGAACTTTCTCATGTCATTCCTCCATGCACACATTTGTTTTCTTCAGACTTTCAAATCCCAGGATGCAAGCACTAAAGGTCTCCCTGCTTCCTGCCAAGCCTTGCCCATATCCAGCTCCCAGAGGGCTGCCCCCATGCAGGCCATGCTCCTGTAGGAAGCCCTTGACAAATGAATACAATGATTGCCAAAGAACAGATAATTTTCCAACAGTTCAAGAGAGAGTGAGTAGTAACGAGACCTGTTAATTACTGTTTGAGTGGAATTTTTGTCAGGGAAGTAGGAGAGAAGGAAACTGATTGGTCTGAGCTAATTTGCAGACAGAGGCCAACTGTTGTCTGTGGGCTGTGTACAGTTCACAGAGCTCTGGAATGAGATGTCCTCATGCCCTGGAGGGAACCCCAATGTGAGCTTTGCACCTTAACCTCAGCCTGCCAAGCCACACCCAGAGAGACAAAGCTTTCTTTGGGTCTTTGGTTTTTTTCAGAATGAGCATCCCTGCCCAGCTTTAAGCAAATCTCTTCATTCATCTCCAGCATTGCTGCTCAGAGAGCTGCAGCAGAGCAGGGTGTAGCCTGCTCTTGTCAGCCATTCAGAAATGTAGAATTGTGCAAGTACATTTAATCGATAAAAACTCTGTAACTGAGAATATGCAGAAAGATGTCACAGCCCCTTTGGAGGGAATCTGTGGGAAGTTTATTGGTGCAAGAAAGATCAATGTCTGAGAGGCAGAAACTGCGTAAAGTTGTCTTAAGGAGGATGGTGATGCTGACTAAACAAATAAGCTACAAACATGCACAGTGGATGAAGGTGTCACTGGCTTTTCATTATTGTTGCTCAGTAACACCAGTTGGGATCAGGATGCCCTGAACTCAGCTCTGCAGGCTGTCCTTGCCCTGATGAGTTTACAAGCTGAGAAATCAGGTTCATGCTGACTATGTTTAAAAAATGTGGACCTAATAAATTACCAGGTTCAAATGATTTGCATTCCAGTGGGGTAAGGGAACTCCCAACTTGCTGGATGCTGACACCAAATTCTTCCTTCCTGCAGTACCAGTAATGGGTGTAAGCCCAGTCTCTTTGTGCTATCTACAAAAGAATATTTGCATTTCTTGAGTGACACCAGAATTTTTTTTATCATCAGGCCTTTTAACAAGACTTCTGCCAGTTCTTTCTGATGGCTCCTAACTGTGCTAATAAGCACATTGTGTGAAATGTGGCATATTTTAGGGGCACAGTAGATGAGGAGCAGCAGACCAGCCAGTGTGAGTGTAAAGTTTTATTGCTTGCAACTTTTTCATGTTAGAAAATATCTCATGTGAACCCAGCTTATAAAAAAAAAACCAAAACAAACCAACCAAAACTTATCAACCGTGTAAGAATCACACATTTAGTTTAGCTTCAATATTTGACAAAATTATGAGGACTGACTAATCAATAGGACCATGGTTTCAAACCAGGGTAGCAGCATTCACTGAATATAAACATTCCTGACTTACCCTCCTCTGAGAGGAGAGCTGAGCCCTGTGGAGCCTATTATAAAAGACAGTTTGATGGAATAGGCTGAAATAGCAAGATTTATAAATAAAAGAAGACCAAGACAACTGTACATAAAACAGCCCAGACCAAACTAACCTAATTATTCTCTATGGTGAGGTCAGTAAGAGAGCTGATAAAATGAATGTGGATGACATTTCTATCTGTTTAGACATTTGAAAGCTGATAATAAAAATCCCCTTTCAAAAGCTTGGACTCTTTGGCTGCTGAAGCTGCATGAGAAGGTCCTGTGTGTTGAAACAGAGATGAGCAATGAGGAGGTGATTCTTGTGGCCACCAGGTTCTTACAGGGGTAGGTCACTTGCAAAGACCCTCAGCACAGTTTCTCAGCTCCCCAGTGAGTAAGAGCAAGGCTGCATGCAAAGGAACAGTGAGTTTTCTGACACTTATATCAAAAACACTGCTACCTTCAAAGAACCTGCTAGACAATTCGTTCAAAAAGCACAAAATATGTGAGGGGAATGGGCTAGAAAATTGTTGATGGGGGTAAAATGGGAAAAGGTGAAATGGAACCCTTGAAAACCCTGAGGTCACACATCTGGCAGTGTTTGGAGTGTTCTCTGGGGCTTGGGATCCTTGTTGGCAGAACTAGAACAGCTCAAGGGAAGAAGAAAACATATTTCTATAAAGGTTCAGCCATGATGTTGTGAAGCTTAATCTTGTGTGCAACCTTTCACACTCCCTTTAGTTCAATGATTAAGAAAACTTGGACATTGAGGGCAAAAGGGGCAATTTGCCCTGGCTAAGAGGGTTTGTGCAAACACCCATGTACCACTTGAGTCCATGGCACCAGCTTTTCTCTTGTTGGTGGCTTCTGCTGGCATATTTTATCTTGCAGCTGGGGGCAGAGGATAGGAATGTGCACACAACTCAGACCTGCAGGGGTTTGTTTAGTCTCCATAACCTTTAATTTGGAGTAAGAGCGTGCATGCACAGCACTGAACAAGAATGTCTGCCTCCTAACCAGCTCCATGCTTATACAAGCCACAAACCTGGGTAGGATTTAGGAACAGATCAGTGTCTCTGATATATCAGCGTCTCTGTAGAGCTGCCAGATGAGACTGGGACATAGTAGGCCTCCAGTTCATTTCCAGCTGGCTAAAATATCCTCTCAGATGGAATTGACTTTCATAGCAAAATTAACCTGGTCTGGTTTCAGACCAGTATCTTAAAGGCGTACAGATTTTCTACTACCCTTTGAATCATCCAGTCCCCCCAACAGGGAACTTTAATGCCAGTGCAGCATCTGCTGTAGAATATTTATATTCAGGGCTTCCTGTGTGAAGCTCTGGATGGTTGTGATTACTGAATGTGTTGGAAAAAGGACAGTTTACTGCCTGGGTTTTATTTCCAGCTATTTTGTATTTCTATGCAAGGAGCTTATATGCCATGTTGTAAATGGCTGGTTTTCTTGTATGATGTCTCTTTTTTTTTCTCATTCTCTTAATGGGTTTCTTGCTAAAACTGACGTTTCAGCAGCATTCCCATTATTAGTTATGATGCCAGTAAATGGAGGTCTCAGTAGTGGGTGAAATTTAAATTAGGTTTGAAGAGCATTCAAATAATTCAGCGCTTTACTTTCATTTGGTAGTTCAGCTTGCACAGTGTATGATTTAGTTATTCACATTTTAGTTACTGTGTTGATGTTGTTTAGCAAAGACCCTGTTTTGCCTGGGACCCGACTACAGCTCTCAGGCAGCCTGATGTTGTTTACTGTAGCTAGCATGAAACTAATGTTTTGTTCTCTGAGTTCCTGTTTGATGTTATAAGCCGAGTCACACTAGCTAGTGCAGGAATCATTTCCATTTTGCTTTATACTGCTCACATGAAAAACAGCTAGCAGTGGAAAAGGACCTATTTCTGAGCATAAATGATAGGTGTACTTTGCTCTGTTGGGAGTTTGTAGTAGTAGAGTGTCTCAGATAGGGCTTTACTTTTCATTGCAAAGAGCTATCCTAAGCTGCAGTGATTGATTTGAAACAGGATACAGAAGACTAAGCAATCCAAATCTGTGTTGTGAAAGAAATCTGCAAAGTTTACACCTTTCCCTTAGACATCTTCAGTCATTCTATGAGAAATCCTGACTGGGAAGAAGTTTTCATAACTGAGACTTGTATGAATCTTGGTAAATATCTCCTTGTAAAGAAGAAGCTTGGTAGTAAATATTAGTCAGTGTTGTCTAGAGGCACCAGTATTCTTAGCTTGTATTTCCAGATGTTGACGGTAACTCTGTGCATTTATTTCCTCAGCTGTTAAATGAAGACATAAATTACCATTATCCCAGGCCAGCTTGGGACAAGTTCCACTCAGATGCTGGCTTTGTCAGGCCCAGTCAGCTCCCATCAGTTCCACATCTGCCTTAGACATATGCCAGGGGTTTCATCCAAGACCCTGCATAGCTAAGGCAGCCAACACAGGCTGATGTCAGCTGGAAGCTGCAGCAAGCTCTGCTCCTCTGACTGGTGACCTGAGTGAATGAGCAGGGAAGGTTCTCCTTGTAAGGAGATGCCATCACAGCACAGTGTGGTGTCATCACATCACTTGGTGCTGGCATGATGACATTAATTCACGACGTGGCTGAGCAATGCCTGTTTATCAGATGGAGCAGTATCTCGGGACAATGTCCAGTTATCTCTGTATGTAGACTGCATCCTTCTTCTGTCAGGTTTGAGACTCACCTGGGTATGGATGTTAGATTATACACTCTGATGTACACATGGGAAGCACAGAATGAAAATAATTGAGCCCAAATGATTGCTCACCTTGGCATTCAATCCCATGTATCTTCTTCTCTTATCTGAACAGAAGCTTGAAACAGAAAAATTAAATACCATGGGCCAAATTACTCTTTTATGTGTATGTAAATCAGAATGAATTCCAGTGAATTCAGAAATAGGTAAATGATCTGTCTGCAAGAGCAAAATCCCACTCCAGAAACATTGCAAAGATAGGTTTTAACCTTTACATTAGCACAAAGGATATCCCAAGCTATTAATAGGATGCATTTCATTTTTGCCCAATAGCCTAATTAAGAGCTAACTCATACTTGAGGAGAAAAGGAAGCAATTTGATTTACGGCACCTCATGTGATTAAATCACCAGGGAAGAGAAAAAAGGATTTGACACAGAAGGGGGGAGTTTTAAAACATATAATTTGTGAAGACTGGAATCTCTTTCTTCTTACAACCCTTTTGCCCCTGTGTTCATAGCTTAAAGAGGATTCCCTGACTTTTATTTATTTGCCTAAACTACTGATTTTTCATCTTGCAGGGTGGCTTCAAAATCCAATGTGAACTTTTTAAGGCACCTAATGATCCATTCTATTATCCCCCAGGACAACGCTAGTTCCAGTGATTTCATGGGGAACTGATTCGGAAAATACCCTTTTTCTCTCTTGCAGTCTCCCAGGCCCTTGAATCATGTTGATATCTGGATACCTCTTTTCTTTGCAACACTGTGGTGGTAGCCACAGTCAGCAAACAGACCTGGGGTGAGGGTTGATTGGGGGACCAGATTCATGCTGTGGGTAGCCCAAACAAGGTACCTGTGGAACAGCTCAATTTCTGTGCCAAAGATGAGACCTCATTGTCAGGTAGTTTTAAAAGCAGTTCAGATGCACAGGATTCCTGCCCTTCTATCTAAGCATATAATACTGCCATTTTTTTTAAAAAGCCCTCCTTATTGATTTTCATTTTGCGATAAACATACTTACAAACTTAGATAGACCTGAGAAACTGTGAGCCAATACCAACAGAAAGTATCACGGGGCTTATAAAATAGAGTGTTCCCAGATATTGTGGTTGAACTAATAAAGAGGCAGTTCAGGATATAATAAAGCTTTGCAAACTTTGGCCATCAACTTCGGTCAGAAGTTTCGCATACGTGAACCTCCATTTGTGAATCATGCATGTGATGACAGTAATGTTTTTAATCTGTGCATCTCAGTGCTTTGGAGGTGTCTAAACATTTTACTGACTGGAAAATAGTGGCACTATGTAACCAAGGGATTTGCCTAAGGAAAGACAGATAATTTCTGATATAATTAGGGCTAGAAATAAAGTCTCCTGATATTCCTAGCTTAACCATTAGACCTATTATTTCTCATAGCCTAGTGTAGAGGAAATATCACTGCAGAACTGCTACACCCATTCTTCCTAAAAGAGCACTTCCAGAGCCTGATCTTATTCTGTACCTATCTGGAGTGTCTCTTTCAGTTCCTTCTCTAAAGGATCAAGGATGGAATGGAAATTGAGATCCTTTCTTTTTCAAATCCTGCCTTTCTCCCCTCTATTGCACTGCAAGCCAAAGGGAGCTCAGGCTGGTTTGAAGGCAAAAATATGTCAATCACACTGAAAACTCCACTCTGCTTCCCTGAACCCCAGGCAGGACAGGATATTGCTGCCCTATTGCAGGAATGATCTGGCACATGGCGCAGGAAAATGGCTTGGGTTCTGCAAAAAAGATTGCTACTAGAACAGAAAATCTTACAGCTTTCACTAAACTATGAATCTGGCCAGAGACTGTGGGAGATATCAAGAAAGAAAATAATTAGCTGTCTAAAGGAAAGTAGTAAATATGTTCTCACCTGAATGCTTATTTTTTGTTTCCAATTTTTCCACGTCCATGACCTTTCCTTTCATTGCCAGCATCATTACTTAATTTTGCCTGTGTCCAGCACGCAGGCTCTCCCGTCAGTTTGATGCATAGACCATGTTATGGCTGGTTGTGGGTGGCAGGAGCACTGGAGAGGGAAGGTGTGATTGGGCTGTGCTTGTCTTTCAGTGAATATCACTTGGGTGCTTTGCTTTCAGCAATGGGGTGACACCCAGCAAAAGGTGGAATGTGTTTAGGGGGCAAGAAAAGCAGCTGGGGTGCTTAAACGTGGAACACATTCACCATTGTGTGCTGATAACCTGTATGTGGCTTTATCTTTTCATTTCTCTTTTATGTCCCCCTTGCCCAGGACACGGGGGGAGGACCTGATCCACCACTGCTCTCACTGCCCTTCTTGCTACACTTCTGTCCTGCCAAGCACTTGCTACATTAAGCCTATGGGCATGCATGAATCATGAGCTACCTTGGCCGTAATTCCAGGAGCTGTGGCAGATGCCTGTCTTCTGGAAAAGTGTCACAGCCACCCACAGCCCGTGGAAGAATTAACCTTGGGAGATGCATGGAATTGCATTAGAGACGTGCAGTGCATCTCCTCCAGCTGTAATAATGTCCAGCATCTCCTTCAGAGGACACATCTTCTGGGAAGCACCTCTTTGTGAGGTCCTTGCTTAGCCAACATCACAAGGTGTGCCTCAGAGGTGATCTGACCAGTTCTCAGTGTTTTCCTTGGAATATTAACATGGAACATCATGGCAATATGTTGTAGCTGCACACACTATGATTCACCATCCTTTAGCTTGGAAGTAGGGTGCTCCTCGATCTCTTTTTGCTTTTTCAGTGTTTGCTGGAGCTGCCTGCTTTTGCTCTAATGCTAACTGGGATTAACAGGCCAGAGATATTTTCCTGTCATTTTGGAATAGCCTGATTGGTAGCACTGAGAAGATCAAAATGACACAAGAGACAGAGACTCTTGCTTTAAGGGAGTATTTCAGATGCGGGAACAGAGAGGAGGGGAGAAATGGAACACTGGGGAGGAGAGAGAAAAAAGGAGAGAGAATTTGGCTTGGTAGAATCAGGGAGACTGCAGGAAAGATCATGGGGATTTGAGGAAAGACAGCACTGTCACCTCATCTTTGGACTAAAGAGCTCAATAGGGCAGGTGAGAAAAGAGAAAGATGTGTAATTGGATGGAGGTGAGAAAAGAGAAAGAAAAATGAGTAATTGGATGGAGGATGCAGAGTGTGAGGATACACCTGCAGAGGAAAAATAAAGAATAAAAAAAAAGTATCTTAAAATAGAAAAGAATTCACAAAGTTTAGTTTATATCACAATATCAGGAGGATTATACTGCTTTGACTTCTACAGAATAAGCAGCACGATAGATTTAGATTGTTCAAACACTGGATGTTTAGGGGCCACCTGCATGGGGCCAGAAAAGGCAGCCATGGCCATGTTAGAATGTGTCAGTGGTACTAAAATATGCATGGTGAGAAAGCAAGCAAGCTGGCTTGTACATAGGGAACAGCTGTGCAGAAACTGTCTTTGTAGCACTGTAGAGAACCACCAAGACCTCTGTCTGGGAATGCAGAGCCTGCTTTGTAAACCCAGGAACAGAGGCATGTTCTGATTTAGGGCTACTGCAGTTCTGCCTTGATGCTTACCACTTCTACCTCGAGGGGAAAAAAACAAGTGCCAGAATGATTTAAAGACAGAATATCAACCCACACTGCTGCAGGCCTGCTTTCCACATTTTGTTGCTTTTATAGTTTTAGCTCTTGTTCCAAAAGAAGGACTTCTGTGTGCGTGTGTCTGTGTGTGTGTGTTTCCTTCCAAAATTCACACGCACAATCAATGACTGAAATTCTTAAGAAAGATGTTAGTAGAAATTTTCAGAAGTTTGTGAAGCATACCATCTTTCTTACCTTCCCCCCGTCAAAAAAGCAGCACTTTGTAGGGAAAATGTGCTTGTCTAACTTGATTTTTTCTGTTGCTTTTCTTTCAATCATTTTCATTCCAGCCAAATGCAGAAGGGGGAAGACAATCTGGAATATGAGGCACACCTCTTCACAATTGCAAGACCTTTGTTCAGCCCCTCCTTTGCTACAAATGTTTGATGTTAGGAAAATCGCGTTAGGTGCCCCACATCTCAGTTTCCTAACTGTAACGTGGGAATTACACTTCATGTTATCTCGGAAGTGGTGGGAAGATAAATCTGTTAGAGACTGTGAGATGCTCAGACGTTATGGTGTGGAGATGAACGTTAGGCAAATATGCAAACTGGAGGCCTCCAGATCCCTCTCCATGGATTTTTTTCAGGCCCATATCTGGCAAACAAGTATCACATTCATAACCCCAAGGGAGGAGACACAAGTCCTGATTTCTGAGTGGGTCTTTAAACTGATGTGGAAGTTTAGGATGAAGGCTGTAGCGTGGCAGTAAAAGAATTTGGCTTTATGGGCAAAGAAGCACAGAGCAGTGCCAATGTCTTTATTTGAAAAACTCCCCGAGACATAGCTAAAACAGATTTTCTGTGAAATCTGTTGCATTCACAACTACAGAATGTTATGATCTAGCACAAAAGTTTTTATAGCTACTCAAATATAATAGAGGAATCCCAGGCTCAGGCCTATAAAACCTTTTATAGAAAAGCCCTCCTTTACAGATTTCCTATGTATAATTCCTGAAAAACGGCAGGTATTTCTGTATCAATTGGGCTTTTAAACGTTGTGCAGGAATGTTAGTGATGCTGTTCTGAGTGCAGTTGGGCCTATTTGATTATCAGATTATTATTTTTTCCCTATAATTGAAATCTAATTAAAATATTGTTTGGGGGAAAAATTTGGAAACACATGGATGACGTTTAAATAATTACCAGTCACAGGTTTAGTTCCAGAGCAAAGTGCTTTTTTTATAACGTGCTTCTTTATTCTGTCTCCCAGCTATGTTGCAGCGCGCTCTTTGCTGTTTTACAAGCTGTAACGTACAATGGTGGTCATTACTATTCATAGATTCATAGAATTTAAGATTGTAAAGGATGATAAGATGATCTAATCCGACCTCCTGCTTAGCAAAAACCAGACATTTCATCCAGTTACCCTTGTATTGAGCCCAGTAACTTGTGTTTGACAAAATTGGATCTTCCAGAGAGACATCTACTCTTGATGTGAAGAATTCAAAAGGCAAATAATTCCTGGATAGTCCTTCCAGTATTTAATCATCCTTACAGTTAGAAAACCCTCAATTCTGCAACTTGTTTCTAATTTGAATTTTCTGGCTTTAAATTCCAGCCATTGGCTCTTGTAATATGTCTTTTTCCACTAGATTAAGAAGCCCTTTAAAAACCCCTGTGTTCTCAGGATAAAGGTACTTACATGATCTAATCAAATCACCTTTAGGTCTTCTTCTGTATTTAATAATAAGAAAAATATATTTACTTTATAGCAGCAATTACAGGCCCTAATCACAGAGCAAGGCCCTGGGGAATTGACAATTTTTAGGGCTCAGTTTTTAGGAAACTGGGGTTCACTCTTCTTATGTCACAGATTGCTGGCGTGTCCTTGGGCATATCATTCATCTCCTTTGTTTCATATGTGCTCACCTACAAGATGGAACTACCATGAGTGTATATATACCACAAGTACATATTCCTCCACTGTAAAATGCTGGGGGAACAGTATTAGTCTCTGTGCTGAGCACAGGAGAGGCACTTAATATGATGACAATCCTAAATCATTGTCCAACTAAACGAAAAAAACCCATCTCATGTTCAATATGGGTCAAGGTTGAGTATCTCCTGTACTGAACTCTGAAACAAGTGCTGCTTCCTGTTGTGCAGTAACCATGTTTTAAATTAAAGCAATAGTGAGGTGTGACTACATTAGGTAACTGAGTGCAATGCTGTGTGACTTGTTACGATGCTGACCTCAGCTACTTTACCCTCACATCGTGCAGAAGTATCATTTGGATCCCAGAGATAAATGATTCAATGGCAGGTGACTTGGGCTTGAGTTAAATTGACTGACTCAATGCTCACATTTTTATTTTTTGCCACACCAGGTCTACTTTGAGCACAGGTACAGGTAAAAGCTGGAAGAAAACACTGTCTTCAGCTATCCCAGCAGCCTCCAAAGTGATTGTGGGAGGCTTCATTTTACAAGCCGCCCATCAGCCCTTTGGCAATGAGGCTAGGTCTTTACAGAGATGGAAAATTTTGCAGTCCTGGATTAGACTTTGCATCTCTGCACTAATAGCAAAAAAGAAAACAAAATTCTTTAGTCAACAGGCAAATCCCAATTACAGTTCCAGAGTAGGCTTCCAGTCATGCCGAAGGCTTCTGTAATGTGAATATCATCCAGAGTGGTTGTCAGACTTGCCAGTTTGAGATGGAGTACATGTATTTCATAGACTGTCTAGAAAAGATGTATAGTACAAAATGATAGTGCTGAAGGAATTGATTCCACTTGTGGACTCAGATCAAGCCTTTGCCTTGGCGAAGTTCAGGCAAAGAACCTGTATGCTTCTCTAAATGTACACTTTGTGGACTCTGTAATGTCAGGCCAGCACAGGCCCTGAAACATGCAGGTAAGTGCCCCATGGAGACAGCTGGGAAAGGATTTTGGAATAGTTTTAACCTTGTCCCTGTGCTGTTTCCATTTCCTGTCCATAGTAGTATCCGCAGAACAACTCTTTGCTCTTACTTGCAGGTTCTTATTTGCTCTGGATCAAAAACTCCACAAATATCCGTGATGCTGTTTCCTTATTTCTTGGGCTTTTGAAAACAATGTGGCTTTCCATGACTTGTGGTACGTACAACAGTTACTTCTTGTGCTTTTATCAATGTTAAGTGTGTTCTTTTCTCCTCTTTCTGAAACAATGACATCTGGCATCAAGCAACTCTATACATCATTAGCTGAGGAGCTCAGTGTTTAAGAACCTGGAATAAGTGCAAACCTCTGAAGTCAGGATGTGCATTAGCTGTTATCATTTGCTCACTCTTAATTACCTCTTCCCCTTATTTGTCTCTCTTTAATAGTATGCCAACAACATCTTCTAACCTCTCACTCAGCAACTGATTTGTCAAGACTATAGGTATCATTTACTCCAGCATTTACGTGTTTAGCCATGGGGGGCAAAACTGCACTAGTAACTACAAAACTGTGGATCTGGACTAATTCCATGAAAGGGTTTCAGGTTTAAATTGACAGATTTGTTCTGCTGACTACCATTCATATACCAAGCCAGGTACTTGTGCCAATCTGCCTAAAGTTGAAGCTTGAAAAGGACACTTTTCCCCAGTGTCCTGGGACACTGACTGCCCTTCATGGGGAATCCTGTGCAGAGCTGTGCTCCCTAAGGCATGCTGGAATCTCAGCTGCCCACCAGGAATGCAGAGGTGCTTCACTGTAAATCTCTAAGAGGGGGAGAGGAGTTTCCTTGCTAATCCCTCTGGTCACTCGGTCTGCACAGAGGGGACGTGCTTTGCTAGGACAGTGTGGATGACTGTCCCTTTTCATCAAGGTACTGCATGAAAGCAGAGGCTGGGGAAGGCCAAACTTGGTGTACCTGAAGGACTAAGGAAAGAAACGTCCATGTTTCCAAAAATGCAAAGGTTTGCATTTTTTCCTGAGAAACGATCAGTCAGGGAAGAGTTAAACTCACACCTTCTCTAGCATCCACCTGCATTTGCAAATAAATCAGCCATAAGAACAACTTAGACAGCCTCCTCCTACATGGCTTCTCCACTGAAAGACGTGGGAGAACGGCAGTGGTGCTGCCTGTTTTGCTGCAACCCTGTTGGTATTTCAGGTATTGTGCCAAATTCCACCGGGTCCTGTGTAGATTCTGGTGCTTTCAGTGGAGTGTTAGGCTGATTCTGAGAACCTACACTGATATATCACAAGTTGCTCTGCTGGGGATGGCTTGAACTCCATGTTCAAGCCCACATTTGTGGCTTGGTGGTGCTTGGTGGTGCTTGGTGCTGCAGGTTAGACAATGTTTCAAACAGGCCACAGTGTAGCAGCACCTGCTGCAGAAAATGTGAAGGATAATGTACGTAGCAATGCTGTCTTCCCTGTCATTCTCAACAGAATACCAGCTGGAAGATGATTCCACTGATTTGCTTCCCTCCGTTTTGGGACAGCATTGATTTTGAAAATTTTTTTGCCATGTAAGTTCTTTATAATACATTGTTTATCCAGGTTCTGGATGTGACTCTCCCCTATGTGGAGCTTGGAAATTAAACTTGCAGCATTTTTAAGGGTGGCAGTAAAAAGAAGCTGCTGATAAATCTGTATACATATGTGCCCCAGTAAAAGGGGTTTGGTTGGGAGGTGACAGGGTTAATCTAGCAGCACACAGGAGTGAATCAACACTTTTTTGTGCCCTGTTTCTTGGCTTATTCCATGATTATGTCCCTTTACATTTACGACTGTTTCCAACCAGCTTGCTACTAGCCAACCTATCCATGTATGGACTGCAAAGATTGCAGCAACTAGTACTACACAGTCAAAAACATTTGAAATAGCAAAACAAAACTACTTCACAAAACTAAACCAAAACATCCATCTCAGCAGTACAGGACTGTTCTTTACAAACAACGACATAGCAGGCAAGGCTTTACTGTTAACAAACCCGAACAGCCACATGTGAAAGAAATTGCTTGACATCTAGAGATCTACTCCCACTGTAAGACCACAAGATCAAATTTTGCTCTGAAGGTTATTGGTACCAAACAAAACAATTGTAAGCATTGTTATTGGTATCAAACCAAAACAATTGTAAGCATTTTGGAGAGTCACATCTCAAGGAAATAAATCACTCCCGCTGTTCCGAATGTGTCGGGTTGCTGTGCCTGCGATGGGGAGTTGCTCTGTTCACACACACGGCTCAAGCACAACAGGCTGGAGCACCCAGCGCTGGGGCTGCTGCGTACATGCCATGCATTTGCAATTGTAGAGCAGCCAGCTGCTGGATGCCAGGCATTTGGAAAAGCACTTGATAGCCGTGGCAATACACAGTTGTGTCCCTGAGCTTTTCTTACAGGACAGAGGATCAGATTGCATAATGCAGAAAAATCCCATATTATAAAGGATATCTGGCAATGGCAATGTTGCCTCATAGACCCTGGCTATCTCGTTGGAATGGGAACCAAAAATCTGGCCCTGTGGGGTCATGTCTTGAGTTAAATTGTATCTGTTAGACAGATGTAACCCAGGTCCTCTGGGAAAGAAAGGAGGGATGTAACAGAGAACAGAATTTGTCTTTCAAGAGTTTGGAAAGCCAAATTCTACACAATGCAGAGTGTTTGCTATCTGCTGCTGACTCTGCCAGCAAAGGACAAGCTGTTTATCCTATTGTCGCTCTGTTTCCCATGTATACACTAGAGATTATCCACTTACCACTGCTGAAACACACTTGGAGGTTGTAAATTGGAAACTTCTGGATGACAGGTCAGTAACTGTGATTTTGACTGTAATAGCCCATGCAAACCTGGATTAAACTGTGTGGCAGGTGCAGTTGAAACACAGAATGCAAAACCAGACCATGTCCTGAAGAGTGTGCAAAGCATAGTTCTGGTCTGCACGTGGTACAGAAGCTAGAGAGGGAATACTGAAGTATTTCTTAATAATTTATTGAAGTATTAAATTACTGTGCATATTCATTTCTATGTTCAAC
>QWTY01003375.1:0-25016 GCA_008033365.1 Pseudorectes ferrugineus | reverse complement strand
GTCGGAAACATCCTACAGACTTGTCGGCAGTCTTGTTTTGAGCAGTGCTCTTGACAGGGAAACAGCTGCTTCTCACCAGTTGGTCCTCCTTGCCTCTGATCGTGGAACACCCTCCTTGAATTCAACTGCTACGGTACTAATAACTGTGCTGGATGTTAATGATAACCCTCCAGTATTTAGCAGCCCGGAGTATCATGTTCATGTCAAAGAAAGCATCCCTATAGGCAGTCACATCACTGAGGTTTCAGCAAAAGACTGTGATGCAGGCACTAATGCAGAGATCACTTACGCTATCATCTCTGGAAATGACAGAGGGCATTTTTACTTAGATGGTAGAACAGGATCTGTAAATTTGATGAGAACACTGGATTATGAGGATACCATGAAATTCACCCTGATTATCCAAGCCACAGATGGAGGAACTGATGTAAAAAATATGGCTTTTGCTGTTGTTATTGTTAGCGTCCTAGATGACAATGATTATGCTCCACTTTTTTTGCTTCCCAGTCTGAGCTGCACTGTCAGTGAAAACCTGCCTACCTTTTCTTTTGTGTGTGCTGTTTGTGCATTGGATTTTGATAAAGGCTCCTATGGACACCTTACCTACTCCATTCAGTCTTCATGTTTGGCTCATCGTGAAGCTCCTAGAGACCACGACATGTTCTTCATTGATCCTTTAACAGGAGATATTCATACAAAGCAAATGTTTGACTATGAAAGTCAAAATAGGTACTGTCTCATAATCCAAGCAAAAGACAAAGGTGACTCACTGGCTACCACTACAGTTCAGGTAGATATTGAGGGGAGAGATGAATTTGACCCAGTGTTTACACAGGAACATTATTTCTTCAATCTGCCTGAGAAGAATGAAGCAGGCCAGTTGCTTGGCAGAGTAACAGCATCTGACAGTGATGGTGGACTGGATGGAGTTGTTCATTACTCCCTTCTAAAACCTTCTCCATTCTTTTCTGTGAATCAAACCAGTGGTAATATTTATTTGACTCAGACTGTTCACAGAAAGAAAAATAGCATCAAAAGAAATGATGATACTCTGGAATTGTTGGTAAGAGCTCATAGCCCCAAAATTGAGTCGAGGTTCACAGTATGCACCGTTTTTGTGAATGTTTCCAATTCTCCTGAGAGTGATCCCACAGTGTCAGCTCACAGCCTGACGGTGAGTGTTTCCACCTCACTGTTGGTGTTCCTGCTGCTTGCCATCAGTCTTGTCACACTTACTCTGAGACTTAAACAGAAAAATCTGATGAATGCTTGTGTGACAAAAGAAGCAGTATCCTCCTCAGCTACTGATGTGAATTCAGTAAGAGAAGATGAGGACTGCCAGAAAATCCAAAGTACTGAGAGCAGCATGCTTCCCATGGGTGCTATAGCAAAATGGCTGAGCCTAGCAGGAATCGGAGAGGGGAAGGATGATGATGTCTCCTGCAGGCATTCAGACTCCAGTGGCCATGGTTCTGCTGAAGGAGAGACTGCAGAGGACGAGGAAATCAAAAGGATCTATGAGTATCCTTGCAGAAAAAGCACTGGCTCAGCACTGAGTGAGCACGGCTCACAGATGCCAGATTCGGGGATCCCAAGAGAGTCTGATCAGTTCTCCTATCAGTCTGGAGAAACGGATGTCACGGCTACCATGCAAAGCATGGAGAACATGCAGACCATTAAGGGAGAAAGCAGAGAAGAAGCCTGTGACACAGCCTATGCACACAAAATTTTGTCTCAAACGCTTACGAAAATTGGAATAAAAGAGAAAGGCATAATGACAGATCTCATAAGAGACTACGTCCTGATGTCAGATAGGCAAGACTCTGAGTACGATTTGCTTGCAACTGTTGGCACCTCTGATGAGGATCCCGGAGGTTATAACTGGGATTATGTGCTCAGCTGCGAACCCAGATTTCAACCTCTTGCCTCAGTGTTTAATGATATTGCAGAACTGAAAGATGAAAATGTTCACATTCACAACTTCTCTAAGGAGAAGAAATCTCTTGTTTTCCCTCCTCCCTTGATAACGTCAGTAGCACAGCCTGGCATAAGGACAGTGCCACCAAGAATGCCAAATATAACATCAGGGCAAGCTTTTAATAAATACCCTTATCCTCCCCTTATCCATAATCATGGATACCCTCCACCAACCATGACCCCCAGATTTTCTCCTACTCTCTCTTTACTTACTGTGCAGACACCTTCTGCTTCTCCAGTAGCGTCTGATGGGAAAATGATAGGAACATGTCTTATTGATCCAAGCTACGAACTTGCAACAGAGGAAGAAATTCAGATCTAGGTTATTAACTGACAGTATTTTATGGTAAAAAATATGGCTTAAAATGTATTTTGTTATTTTTTAACAGCAAAGTATGCCTGTCAGAGCTGTATCACCAGTATTCTTTCTGTTTTCATGAGCCTAAAAAGTTAAAATATAAAATAGCCACAAACTTGGTAACTATACCTCTTCTTCTTCCCAGAATACACTGTGAGAGCATGAGGCTTCTCTTCCAGCTCAAAACTGTAGTTTCCTATGTAAAACACACAGCCAAGTGCCTGATAACCAATTTGACCAATTTTACCATTTTTCTTATAAAATACACTAATAACAAATAAATGGAAGTAATTCTTTATTGTGGAAAACATTCATTAGCATACTGGTGGGTTCTGACTGCTTCTGTGGTGGTGTTAGTGGAGGGTACTGGAGGGATGTGTAAGTACAGCAGGTTTGGGGGTGGGCAAAGGATAAAACAAGGATTACTACTGAGCTTTTTCTCTAGTGTTTACCCAGGTTTCCCACATCTCACTCTCTGGGTCCCAGCGATCTGTTTGGCCTGGTGTGGTTTCATCATCTGCAATGGCTCCTCAGTGGGCTTTCTTAGCTATCTTTGTGCTGTGGAACCCACTCAGCAGTTTCTGTGCACCTCTTGTTTATCTCCTGGTTTAAAGCCAGCAGGTCACAATAATCTGAATAACGGATCACCTTTGGAAAACAGAATAACCAGTGGTAAGATAAAAGCAACCATCTTCTCTATTACTAGATCTCAAGTAGATATCTATTGTCTTTTTGCCCTATTACAGAGGCTGCCCTGGTGCTCAGGCAGCTGTAAGAACAGACAGTGTTACAGTTTTAAAGGTCTTGTATGCCTCCCCCCTGGTCTTTGGTCCTGTGCTGGACCAAAGATCTCTGCAAGACCAGATAATCTGGCCTTGTTTGTTGTATGTATCATACAGGTGGCATTTTGTGTATGTGTGTATATCCAGACACGTACACACGCTGTATATGCTTGTATATTGTATATTGATCAATAAAATACACAGAAAATACATCTAGAATAACTCTGTTTCTTCTTCAAAGTATGTTTAAAAGTCCTTTGCATCACATGTATTAAAACTGGGCTGTAGGGAAGTGTCTAATTGGTGCCCAGGAATCTGCTACAAGTTGGGTGTGTACAGAGGTATACATTGTACAGGTTATAACAGGTGGGGGAAAAACATACAGTGTGGTTAGGCTGAGTGATTTTGTGGGATCAGTATCCATGTGTGCAGTGGCTGCTTTTCCTCAGTCATGCATGTCAAGATTTGCAGCCTGTGGGTCATAACCTTTTTTTGAATAAGATCCATTTTCTGAGGCTACACTGACACTGTACACCCTGCACATGCAACAGGATCCATACTGCTATGCAAGAGTGCTTCTTTTAAAGCTGCCATTTGTTCTTTGTACTGCTGTGGAGTCGGAAATGAGACATAGCTTAGGAATTCATTGGGACAGACAAATTTTTCTAAGAAAGAAGATGGGATGAAGAAGTTTTGTATTCAGACAAAAAAACCGTGCCAGGGAGAAGAAAGCAAAAAAGAGGAGTCGTTCCCAGTTCGTATCTGAACACAGAGGTTCAGTTTAAGGACATTATTTCAGAATCAATGTTATTCTCTGCCTGTTAGCATTATGTTACATTACATCCTGTTTGGCTTTAACTTATATGTCTTAAGTTATAAAGTAATTTCTAATACAGTGAAAGGTGTTCTTTGGGTGTTCACTTCTGTGCAGTTATCAGGAGGCACACAGACCTACCTCTTCTATGAAGTCAACAACTTTGCTAGTTTGATTTTAGTTTCAGATGGTCATGGACAAGTGGCAGCTATTGTGCTGGTGAGCAATGAGCACATGCCATCCTTAGAGGGGTCACCTTTCCAGCATGGGATCCGTGGAAGAATGAATGCTTTACACAGCAAAACTGTATCATCTTTCACATTGATGGATATGAAGCAGGTAACTAGGCCTTCATTTTGTGTATAGAGTCTAGGCTAATGGATGAGTACTTTTTCTTTGCTAATATGGCTCTTGCTAATGTTCTAATGTTATTAGCATTAGAAATCATTCAAAAGCATCAGTAATCATATTTAGGACAATATTTGGACCTCACCTTGCTAATGGGTGTCTACATCCTAGAGTTCTTAAAAAACAAGAAAACTGTTTCTGTTTGTGCATTTTTTGCTCCTTCAAATTCAGCTTGTTTTCGATGCCTTTCTAAGAAGATTAGATATGATTTGCATCCTATTTATCAAGCACATGATATAACCAATGCATACTTTGTGCTCCTATTAAGTGTTACAGCAATCTTTCCCTTGTCTCTTACGTATTTATTGATTTTTTTTATCAAATGGGAAACAACACTTAGCTGATTTATTGTTGTGTCATATATAGTCAAGCTCAAAAACGTAACCATTGAAACAAGTGTCTGCAATAAATCACATACAGTTCTTTTAACCTTACTGTTTTTTCCTCTAAGTAAACAGTATAACTTCTATAATTTACCATGACTTTAATATTAGCTTGCCTTGAAGAGGCTGTGTTACTTTGCAATTCTGCACACCAGTTTTAGCACTTTGGAGAAGGTACAGAACTTGTTAGTGGAAAATCATATTAAGCTCAAAAAGCATAAGCTATAAAATAAAAGACAGTTGTCTCTTCTGGAATTTTGGCTGCCTGCCTTCTGGATTTGCTTGTTGGCAGCCTTGAAAACACTGGTGTAAATCACTACCAAATGGATATAAAAATTCCATCTACCGGTAGTAATTGTTATATTGACATTCAAGCAGATTTCTGTGCAAAGGGAAAAAACCTTCATATTTTCGGGGAACCCATCATTTACAGATTATAAAATTGTATGCATGTTTTCTAAAATGATATCTAAAAACACTAGTTACCTACACAAGTCCACATTTAGTTTGTATTTTATCTTCAGCTGAAGACAAACATTATTCCTAAAACAGTTTCAGGTAAAAATAGTTGTGATAAAAGTGAACTCTCATTGCTAAGTCTATTGCATTGACAATTCCTAGTATCATTTACATTTGGTTGCCATCCATCCTCTGTGCTGTGTGTAACTTGTTTTCTATAACTGACATGTAGCTTCCTGAAAACTATATTTAACTGTTCTCTTTGGGAGAACTATAAACTGCAAACATGCTGCCCTGACAAAAAAAAAATGTTACTAGAACATCAGCTAGCACCAGACTGACAGTTGTGCCCATACGGCTTTATACTTCTCCAGCTCAAAGACCAATTGGCAATCCAGTTGGCCACCATGGGCATGTGTGAGGCCACTGGGATTAGACCTCCTCTCAGTGGTGCTGCCTACACTGCTCCTTGAAAACCAGCCTTCTGGGAATGAAGAACACAGAGGAATTGAATCCTTGCAGGAAGGGAATTGCACTGGTTGGCTGCAAACGGAAGGGGGTGTTCCCTAAAATCCTGTAAAAACACTAATTGGAATAGGAGGCAGTTGTGACTTTGTAATTGAATATACTGTGGTGGGAGGTTTATATTTAGGATTTGGCTTGCTTGGCAAGTGAAATGGCTTTGCAGCTTCTTGCTCTTAATGTCTGTCACAACAGAACCAGCTCACCATGGCAATATGTGGCTTAGTTGCCTGTAGATGATCTGGTTGCAATAACTAAAGTGTTGCAGAATCAAATTGAGTGTAGTTTTGGGTGCCTCATAGTTGCTAGCTCTGTTAGCTGTTTGCTAGCACGTATGGAAAGCCTAATGTATATTCAGTCTGTGCATGGATTTGTATGTTCAGAACTCATTCAAAAAGCTGCAGTCTGACATCAAAATCCTCTTGGTGGCTTTGAAAATTCCTCCATAAATACATACAACATTTTAAAAACATTGGAAAAAATGTGGCTGTCTAAGCAAAAGAAAAGGGGCCTTATAGAAGGGAAAAAATGAAGACCTAAAACTTTCTGGTTAAGACTTTCACTTTACATTGCTGCTAGGGCTATTCCTCATAAAACATCAGATACTTTTCTTCTAAAACGAGTAAAAAGTAATAGAAGAGCATCTGTAAAGAATACTGAGAGGCAGCAGGGTAGGCTAGAATTGCAAAATTATTCTGTTTCTTGACACATGAGAGTTACTTGAGCAATGAAGAAAATACCAAATCCTTTAGCTGATGATAGTCACAAAAATCACAATTGCTGCCTTGTTACTATATAAGTGTTTATATATATAAATGACTGACCCAAATAAGTCCTGTACTGGATGAAGCATTAGGAGCCAAACCATATGCCTGAAAATGCAAATGTCATAGTAAATGACTGAAGGAATCTATCATGGTTTTCAAAACTTCAAATGAAAATCTCATTACAATCAGAAAACTCAGATTTCTTGACTATCACATTTAAAACGAGGTATTTCTGCCCTGCAAACTACACTGAAAACTGTCAGTCATATCTGCATAACCTTACCCTTTTGAAAATAACCTTGTGTTTGACACTTTCTTTGAAAGTTAGTATTTACATAATACTGGTCACCTTTCCTAAAACTGCATGTTAATTGCCTATGAAAAGCTCTCAGAAAACTCAGAAAATGGAAGTTAAGCTGTTGATTGTGAGAGCTGCTTGGCTACCAGTGGCTGTTGCATAGAAGTGACATTTCAGAATGGCTGTGGCTAGGTGCTGCCTACTCACTGGCTCAGCCTGGGGGATTACCTTGCTATTGCCTGTATCACCGCCACCATTTTGTTGGAAACTTTCAAATGGGAAATTCAAAAGAGTTTCTAAAATGGTGCTACTGGTGCCAAAACCAGAAGAAATGAGTAGCAAGTCAAACTTGTTTGCGTTGACCTCCGAAAGTCATGTCTCAAACCCCATCTTGCTGGGTGTAGACTCATTTCCAGCATCTCCCTTTTAACAAGCTGCAGGGTTCATTTAATGTCAAAGTTTTTTAAAATTCTGGGTTCTGATCCAACATCCCAAGATTTCTTCCACTGATTTCAGTGGGACTTGAATAAAAAATGCACCTGGAAGAAATGGGCAACATATGTGTTGCTGATGCTCCCGCAAGAGTCAGTGGCAGTGGAGAGCTGGCTCCCCAGTGTGCAGGGCTGTAAACCAGCAGGAGAGAGCAATAGGAGAAGAGAAATTGAGAGCCTAGAAACGAGTAGAACCAGCATGGGGTAGGGGGCTGGGATTTGGAGTGGAGGTTCCTCTATGCTTCCAGGTGATTGATGCAAACCTTGCTTTATATGGTTATTTTGGAGCGACGTTTAGAGAAGTCTGGGAAGGTCTGTAAGGGAAAGGTCACTTACTGTTTCCTTATTCTTCTCTTATGTAAACTACAGTTGGCTGCCTGATTTGCTACTGCTTTTACTGAATGCACAGAATAATTCCACCTTCAGATAAGGATTTCTCTACTTGTCTTCTCTACTTGTCTAACTGAAGCCAAGTGCAGGGTGGAATTAGTTGTCAAAATTATTCTAGTAACTGTTAAGGTAGCCAGAAAGGATGTGGGAGTCGTTGAGTGGTTGTTGGAATTTGGGGTTTATTTGGGTTTTGGGAGATTTTGTGGTGGTGGTTTTAGGTTGGGTTTTTTTGAGATATGCATGTGTTTTTTTCAGTTTTAGGCTGAAATCCACACTCGTATAGCTTTTGAACTTTGAATTCTGTCTTCTGTCACACTAATGGAGCATCTTGTGCCATTGGCTGATCACATATTCACTGGGTAGTGATGGATAAGTTTTAGCAGCCTGCACTTTTCTCTGGAAATAGAATTGCAGTAAACTATATTTAATTTTGTTGCTGAATGTCATAAACTCTAGGCTTGATCACTGATATGTTTGAACTCCCCATTTTTCCTTCAGACTTTTTCCATATGTAGCTAATATGTTTCAGTGTTCACCATTTTCATCCCTCATATACTTCTTTTAACTTAGTTTTAATAACTGAAAATTGGGCATTCTGACCCCTAAGCACTTAAGGTGTGGAGCCAAGTTGTGAATATTTCCTATTAAAAGAATGTGGTGTGTTCTATCATTATAATTAGAGATAAATGAGGGTTTGGTAACACAAGCCTCCTCTTACCAATAGTTTTTTTTGTGGGGTTTAATGAGGTCTTCTGTGATTTACAGAGAATTAAGTAGTGATGTTTATACCACAGACAAAAAGCAACAAGGAAATTTGATTACTGCAACTAGTATAAAGGTGAAATGATGAAGCAAGGAGGACACCTTGATAACTGAATTTTAGAACATGAGACTGAGTAAAAGGCACATCCAGTTTGCCCACATGCTGGAGACATTCACTCCTTAGGAAGATCTTGTGTCAATCAATACTGCGAGGTAGTACTTTGGGGAGTGCAGGCCTGCTAGTCCTTTGTTACAGATCTTTTGTTTTGTAGCAATGATGATTCTCACATGTATGAGCAAAAGTGCCTAATACTGTATCCCATGGCAGAATTAGTGATGCCTCGTGGCAATAGTGGGGACTGAAACAACACCATCAAACCCGTCACCCACTGGGCTCCTTAATTTACAAAAAACCTGCCTAAAATAAATAATAAAAAGACAGATTTTGGGGTATTCTTCCTAAGAGAGAAATTAATTATGAATCTGAGCAAAATCTTTTAAGTGACTGCTGATTACATTCTTCTGAAATGTGTGTACATTTGTTTACTGGGTGACTCTCCGAAGCAGAGATGTGAGTCTCAGCAATGGAGAGATGAAGGTTTATGACAGAGAAGAGAAGATGGGATAAACTGGAGTTGAAAGGAAGAGCAAAGATACATAACAGACATAGAGCAGATCTCTGTTAGTGAGGACTCCCTGTTAAGAAGAACTGAGTACTTGACAACTCAACTGTTTCAGAAAATAATGTTGTGCTGCCTGCCAGGGACAGAATTACATGTTAGAGACCTGACACTGAGAAATAATCCCTGAGGAACACAAAAGCTTCTTTGCTCATCTGCAGTCTCACAACAAAAGAAACTATCTGCTGGAGTCTGTCAAGGATGGTGATGAAAAGCTGAGGCTTCAGGACCTTGCAGTCTAGATGGTTCCAGCCAGGACAAGGTTAACTTTGGCAGTAGCCAGGAGGGGCCATGGCCAGGGCATGGAGGTTATTCTATATCACCTGATATCATTGCTGGGGGCAGGGAAAGGGGACTCTCTTCAAAGGGCTTCCTTCCAGTCAAGGGGAGCTATCCAGTATTGTCTGTTGTTGGGTGGTTTCTTTTCATGTGAACCTTTTTTTTCTTATACCCTCTGTCATTAGTATTGTTACTGTTACTGTTCATTTTCTTGTCTTATTGCTCTTTCCCGTAAATTGCTCTTATCTCAACCTCTGATTTTTACCTGTAGCTCCTCCAGTTCTCCTCTCCAACAAACCACAGGAGTGAGGGTGGAGAGGGGGAGTGAGCAGCAGTGTGGGACCACTAAACTGGAGAATACCATTCCTAAACCATGAAAATGACCTTCAGCAGAGTTCTGCTGGTCAGCCAAAAGGAGGGAAAGAATAGGCGAAGACAGTGTGGAGAAGGTCAGGGAGGACACACATGATTTCTCAAGCCTGGTTGGGTTACATGGAAGAGAAAAATCAGGTGAGGAGGTGAGATGAGTTCCAATTGTAATTATTCCAATTCAAAAAATTGCATGCTGTCCAGGGAGAGCAGGTTTTGGTTGGTTACAGAGCCTGCTGTAGCCTCTAAGGTATAGATATGTAGATATATGTGTATATATATATCTGGCTTAGGCACAGGTATATATGTACACATAGGATTTTCTGTAACTGCTCTGCTGGGGTGTTTTCTGTAATAATATATATATATGGCTGATAAACAGATACTGCTAATCATGCTAGGACATATAGAGCTAACACATTTATTCACAAAGTTATTGATAAAAGGTGATCTATATTAATTTTTATTTTCATAAAAAATTAGCACGCTATAGAAAACTTTACTGGAGAAAACAAGCTTGTATCCGTAACCAAAAGTAACTTTAGTTAAAATAAAAAATAAAAAGCCTGTTCCAAAGAAAGGAAGAAATAGGTCTGTAGCTGAGAATTATGTCTACATGACATTATCTACCCAGCAAAGAGAACCAAATTACTTCTGAATGGGCTGATTTGAATATCTGAAGCTGTACTGCCACATTCTTTGCTCCAGCTAACAGACTCAAAGTTTACTAGCTCAAGTGGAACATCACACTGACATAGCTACGCTACCCAAGAAAGCTTTGATCATATTCCCTACTGTGTCATATAAGCTAAATTCTAGGATTACTGACTTCAAAGAACAAACTTTCATAAATATAGAGGTGAAGACATCGGGACACAGCAGTCTGAATGCTGGAAAGGTTTAGAATTGTATCAAGTCAAAGA
The DNA here is from genome assembly GCA_008033365.1 of Pseudorectes ferrugineus. Lineage (NCBI taxonomy): Eukaryota > Metazoa > Chordata > Aves > Passeriformes > Pseudorectes > Pseudorectes ferrugineus. Next base: position 14,354 of record QWTY01003375.1, on the reverse strand, counting down.
TGTGAACATTAGCTGGAACTGTCTGGATAGCAAAGATTATTCAGGGCAAAAAAACCACACAGGGTATGGACTGTCCAGTAAGTAGTGCTTATGTTTAAAAGGGGACAAAGTGTAAGGATTGCAAAAAGTCAGTGAATAGACTTAAGAACATTACTGCAAACTGCCAAAGGCTCTTTGCCCAAAAAAAGAAGGAAAAGAAGTAGGAACCCTGAAAATTGAGGTAGAGGTTAAAAATAATCTCTTCTAGCTAAAGTGAAGGCATTTTTAACCTTAATTTGCAGTAGAGCTACTGATAATGATGATCATGGGATTAATGACAGGACAAAGGAAATAGTAAGGGCAGGGAAGGAAAAGAGACCACGCCTAAGGTGAAGATGATGTGCTCAAATAGAGGGGAAATAATAGTCCTTGTCCTAAGACTGAGAAAGAGTATGTGGGTGTGGAGTTAGCCCACCCAACAGCATGGTATGGTATGGCATGAAACAGTGTGGCTCTTAATCAAGGAAAGGATAAAAATGTGCCACTAGAAGTCATGATGGAGTCCCCCTAGCAAAGAAGGGGAAAATAAAAGGATTCACACAGCCCTCCAATAGTTACCTCCACTGGAATGGAATCAGCTTTGGAGAAAAACCAGGACACGCAGATGCAATAGTATTGTGCATGAGTTTCAGGGTAGGTCACGTGCCCAAACACTGCAGTCTTTGAGAAGACAGCTCAATGCATAAATTCAATGGAATTCACGTATTTGAGTTTCAGAAAGGCATTTGACACAGTGCCGAGTAAGAGTTAATTCTAGAACTGCAACACGATACATTTATTGCAGAGTACATTGGCAGGGAAAAACAGAGTTGGAGCGAGGTCATTGGTAGAGACAGATAGATTTTTCTGGACTGCTTAATATTTTCCAGTAGAGCAAGTGACAGAAACAAGGCTGATTGAAACAGAGCTTGCTCAGTTTAAAAAAGGGAATTTGGATTAATTTCATATGTGAATTGTCCAAACTTCATCCACCAACTATTGGATCTTATAATACCTTTTTCTGCTTTAGGTTAAGGAGCACGTGATATGATTGCCCATTGTAACCCTATCTATTTTAATCTCTTTAACCTTTTCTGCTGTCACATCGTATGTCATTTTCTCTAGTCCTTGAGCCATTTTTGTGGCTGTCATCAGAATCTACGTGTTCAACACCTTGAAATACATTTCATTCAGTTGTTATTCCAGTATTCTTAAATACCAAAAATAATTGCAACTTAACATTTGTAGACCTGAAGTATTTGCAGCCAATTTTTATTTGATTGTTGTATGCAAAGTACCCCAGCTTTTGACTCAGCCATATTCATCCTGTTACGTGTTCTCTGACCTTCATGACATCACCATTCCTTCACTTTCTAATGGACTGGACAATGCTTATTATCCGTAAATAATGTTGGAGCTCCTTCGTGTTTTTTCGGAAGAACAAACTTCAGAAGGAAGTATTGGACACTTCTGAATTAACAGTGCTTCACACACACTTGTATTTGAAGAAATAATTTACCTTTGCGCAGAGAAAGAAAATACTGTCATTTGAAAAGGTTGCATAAAACACGAATGCAAGTACAAAAGAGAATGTGATGGTGGCGTGCAGGAGCGTGCGTATCGGCGTGGGCTTCAGTACCCTTCAAGGTACCATAGCTCACAGAGCTCTGTTTAATCCATTCGGCTATCTAGAACTGCCATTTCTTGATGAGGGTTTGGGACCAATTGAGTTTCTTCAAACTTTGCCCAGGGATTCAAATATTTAAAAATGTTTTTTTTGAATTCTCATCAAGGTATTTTGAAATGTAATGGAGGTGTTCACATTTAATAAATAATGCATGAAAATTCAAAGGGAGGGATATTTTACTTAAGCTTCCAGTTTCACAAATCTACCTCTTTTTCTTCTTTTTCTGTTTCCTTGCCTCTGTTCCTCCCAACCCCCCAATATCTCTTCCTGCCAAAAATTATTTTGGGAGTTAAACCGGAGAGCTGTAGTCAGATTGCTGAAAGCATATTTTGCTATTAAATGTTGCATTACTGAATCATCTCACTCCATTTTAGAGATGCGAAAGTACAGAAGATATGTGTTTGGGATAGATATAAAAATTGTAACATTTTTGGAATGTGGTCTGAGAAAGTTTCACAGTGCATTTGGAAAGATTCAGTATTTCTGAGCAAAGATGCTGTGAGTGAGTTATATAGGTCATCTCCAAGAAGCCACAATAAGGCCTTCAGAGCATTTCACACCACAGCGTGCTCTGTAGATGCCTGATATTTTACAGCAGCTTATTCATAAAATATTTTAGTAAGTTTTAAAGTTTTATTGTTTCTATTTCTGTCTCTGCCTGTAAAGCCAAGCTCCATTAATACTACAATTCCAGCTATAAAGAATTCTGTGAGAGTAAGGGAACTTATAAATAATGCATTTAAAAACCTCTAAAAATGATCTTCAGAATCTTTGGCACTTGTTAAAGCAGAATATCTCATGATCAGTGACAGACGGATTTATTTTTTTAACCATAGACAGTTAGGTAGGAAGAGCTTCTTGATTTTTTTAACTAAACTAAATATTTTGTTTGCAGCCTAGGAGGATCATTAGGCTTATCAGTAGTTTTTATTATGAGCAGGCTAATTCGTAGTTTATTTTGGGGGGAGAGGGGTCAACTTGGGGAAAGCATCACCCTGCTCACAGGACTGGGGTCTGAGTCCTCTGTGCTTGTGAAACTACCACAGCTGGATCCCAAGTTCCTATCTGGTTGATACTCTGCAAAGTGTCATCTGTAGCTCAAAGACTGAATAAATCACTGGGTTTTATGTATTACAGCCTAAAATGGTATCATTTTCTGTGGAAATCTTGGAGGAAATGCCCCAAATTCAACAGTAGTACCTCCTCCCCAGGAACTTTCCCAACAGGCTTTGTTGTTGTTTTAAGTGCATTGCTGGTGGTTTAATTAATTCTTTTTTCCTATGGATGTTCCTCCTGGTCAGAGTGCTCAATTCAAACACAATACAAATAATGTCCTTCCTCAAATGGACTTCAGGCCAGGAGCCTGTTTCTGTCAGGGGACACAGGAGAGAGAAGTCCCACTCCTTTTCTTCTCTCTAATGTCTTTTCCTCTTCTTGACATCAGCCACAAGGTTTCCCTCTTTTCAGTACCTGTAAGTATAAGACTGTAACTTAGCCATTTGGGAATGATTCATTTGAATCCAATTCTCCCCCAGGGCTTCAGTGGGAATTCTCACTCAGGACAGATCTCTTAGATATGTGGAAGAGTGCTCACAGCAAGAAAAATTTTATGTCTCCTTCTGCATTAAATCTAACACTTTGTGACTTTCACAAAACTCACTACTCAGAAACCAAATTTAAGAGTCAGAAACAACTTTAATGAATATACTGTAAAAGATGTAGAGACCCAATAAGATAAAAGATAGTCTTTCTATCAGAGCAGAAATTGCCAGTGGTTGAAAATTCTATGGAAGCATGTGTTTAAATCCTGTGCAGCTTCACATTTAGATCTAGAAGATGTAGCTCAATGTAGCTTGAAGTATTTCAAGAACTCCTGGCTGGCCTTCACCAAAGGAAAAACAAATCTTTGACTTCTTTTGTTTCCTTCTCTTTCTTTTATTGTAGACATTCTGAATGCTTTTCTTACTTTTTTCGTCTTCTGATTCCTCAGTTTTGAAGCATTTCAAATTCTTTTCTCTGTTTCATTCCCATAAATGTTAAACAGTTCCTGTCATTTCCACAAGGTATAGGCAAAAGAGAATACAATTCAATACGATATTCAAGAAATAACTCTTTGTTTGACAGTGGCTGCTGAAGAACAAACCTGGTGATCTTAAAGGGGGAAGCTGGAGACGTGACAGATAAAAAAAGAAGTTAACTGAACACTCTCCCAAATTCTGTGGTTGTTAGATGGCTTGGCACAAGTATCAGGTTTCTTTTTTTGGTGAAGTCCCTGAACTGCAGCTCAAGAGTTTTAAGCCAGGTCCTGCAATTTCTGTCTTTGGAATGTGCTTTGTTCTCTGGTCGGTTCCGGAGGTGATCCACCCACTGCTAGGATGGACTTTAAAGTTGTAATCCGGTCTTTGAGGGATCAAAGGCAACCCTTCAAAATGAAACTCTTGAGGATAAGTTCCTTGTTCTGCATCTTGCTACTTGCAGTCCTGCCCACTTACTGTAAAACCATTTACCACATGATCAAAGTCTTTCCATGGCAAGTGACAAAAATTAAAAAATCAAGTATTGGGATTGAGAGTCTATAAAAGAAAAGGTAATTTAGGGTTTCTAACAGAAACAACTTTATTATGTGGCCAAAGAATTTAGAAACCAACTCTTTTCTTGGGTCTGACTTGGTTCTTGCTTGCCTATGCTGAGATGCTTCAGAGTATTCCAGTCCTTCCTTCACTGGTAATAAGAGGTTGATTAATCCAGCAGTAAAATATCTTTGATGTTTTGGAAAGAACATATAAGTTGTTTATTTTGTATTAGACACCATTTACACTTCAATACTGCTAAAATTAGTACTGAAAGAATTCAGTGTTTTCAAAGAAATAGAAATTGTCATGGATTGTTTCTCTTTGGTGTTATGTAGCAGGTTTTATTCAGTTATAGCTGCAACTCTGCAAATGGATTGAAACTCGTAAATCAGTGAAAACCTAAGATTTTACAGAATTGAAGAAATTTTTTTCTTCATATCTAACGCTTCTCTGGTCATACATGATAGTGTTTTTAATATTAAAAGTGATTCTAGCATCATGTTTCTGCATAATTTTCTATGTGATTTTACCTGGCCAACCTTGTATGTTCACTTCATTTCTCAGAGGGCTCAGAACTTGGCACTGTGTGCTTTGATGAAGGACAAAATAGATAAACATATTAAACTGATGAGCTCTTGATGGGGAAAAAAAAAAAAAGAGAATGTACAAAATGTGTAAATCATATAAATAACTTCTAGAGTTCTGTGTTTCAGTATTGCCTGGTGGATAATGGCATTTTCCAGTGGTGCATAAATTCAAGGTAGTAATCTGTCATGTATCATCCCAATGCTTTAAAAACTTTAAAAATAGGTAAAAGACACAACCGTAATTTTCAGATGAGTCAGAATGGTGTTATTTTCTTTATTCTTGCATTTATAAATTCTATCAAGAAAGAGTTTCTCTTGTAATTAGTTGTCCAAGGAAACAATTCCCAGAAGAGGAATCTTATTTTAAAGAGCCAAAAATTGACATGGAGGAAATTACTTAATAAGAATTTCTTTGAAGATTAATGCCAGAATTGAAACCTTTCAGACACTGTGGGAACCATTTATTCATGTAAACAAAGAGGTGCAGATGAGTGATGTGTAGGGATATCAAGATATTTCAGAAGAACACTCAGAAAACGTCACTGGGTGAAGCTGAAGCTGATTTTTGTCTGTTCCTTTGCTGGTTGTTGTCTTATGTGATTTCTTATATTGTTTCAAGCACAATGAAGCTTTAAAAACAATCAGATGTGGCCACCATTAAAAGAAATATTCCCTCCAAAAGCAGAGTGGGAGGTCGAGTAGCCTAGCTTAGTCACTGGCTTATCGATTTTCTAAGCATTTGGCCTTGCCAAGGTTCTTTTTACTCAGTCAGTGAACTCCTTACTGAGGCAACAGGTGCCTCTGGAGATGAGCCCTGAGCAATCAGCTGTCAGCTTCATGGACTCCCTAAAGAGTCATGTTCACAAGATGACCTGGCCACCATCAGTGTCTCACGGAATGCACAGAATACAGCAGGAATCTCCAATTGCCTCTGTTCACCCAGAACTCCTGCTGTTCCCTGGCTGCAAAGGAGTAAAAGCACTCATCCAAGAACTAAGAGTTATGAGGTAAGACCTATGTTAAGGAGTCCTAGTCACCAACACTTTTACCTCAGGGGCATCCCTGACCACCTGGGGACCACTGGTTTTTCTGAGGACTCTCCCTTCTCCAAAGCTGAGCTGCTGCAAGGATTTTCTTCCAACAGAGAAAGAGCAAGAAGCAGATATTTTCAAACTCAGTAGAGCTCTTAGAAAAGATAGTTGGTTTATTGATTCTTCCCTTTTACCTGTGCTATCCTATTCTTGCATTCCGAGCCCAGGGCCCTCACACCTGATGGAGGCTGGAAAAAATTCAAGGGCTGGATTAGGTCAGATCTCCATACCCATAAAAGAGAATTATTTCTTCTACAGGGTGACTTCAGTGAATGGCAGGCTCTGCAGCAACGTAGAGATTTTTTTGGAATCAGTGTATGTGCTCAGTGACCCCTGCAGTACGTCCACCTGTAGACAACATCTCAGCCATGAGTGCACAGCACTCTGTTTGTGAAAAGCCGCAACTTTGCTAAATTAAAGCAAATTACTCTCAAAGCATGCAAGAGCATTAATTTTCATTGATTACTCAGTCACGGCAAAGTTTCAAATTTCATCTCTTTTTATTGTAGTTCTTCTGGAAAAAATTTGGTTAGAATCACTCTCCCATAGCCTAAAAATGGTTGCAGGGATTTTGCTTTGACTGTAAGAGGATAAGAAAACCTCTCTCTTTAGGCATGGAAAACTTCAGCCTGAACAATGAGTGATTCAGAAGACTGTGGTTGTGAGAAAAATGAACTTTTAATTGGATTCATTTTGCTTATGTAACCGTTTGGCCCCTACTAAGCACCTATTCTAACAATAATTTTGCTTATCAATGATACATAGTCTCTTCTGAAGTAATGTATCTATAGGAACAAAAATGTGCCACATATATATGCCTGTGTTTGTATGCAAAGTTTAAAAATGTCCTGCAGAAATTTGTGGAAGTAAACCCTGCCCAGAAATCTTCATAGAAAGACATTGTTCTGGCTCAGGAAATCCTCCAGCCACAAGTGGCTGGAACTTGGGAACATATTCTGAAAAAACTAGATTTTCCGGGTTAGATGGACCTTTGATCCAGTTCGCTCAGACTTGGGTGAACAAAACAACAGCAGCGTGAAGAGAAGCTTCCTGTGAGAAGATTGAATGTTTACTACTTTGTCCTAAGTTCCATGGAAAAAACTCCAGGCTTCGCCCTCCTGCTGTGGCTGCTGTCATTGCAAATATCCTGAGAGCTTTTAGCACCCCGCTTCGGAGTTAGAGAGACATGCTGAGTCTGTTCTCGGTGAGCTCCTGCACAGGACGGCTGGAGAAAGGTTGTGCCTTCTTGTGGCTTTGTGAAGACGAGGAGCTGGGAGTCGTTTCTTGGGTTTGCAGCTGGCTTTGCTGTTAAATGGTTCAAGCTGTTAATCCAGCTGGGTCAGCCATGGTGGGTGAAGCTAAGCAGAAACACTTAGCACTGAAGTTCCTGTTAGGGAAATACTGGAGGTGACAGATAGAAGAGGCAAGCAAGCGATGCTTTTATGCTGGCTGATCGTGCAATGCTTGCCACTGGCACAGTCAAATAGGTTAACCCGCAGGTCTCAATGATTAGTTCGTAAGAGTTGGTAAAGAGCTGCATGAGAAGGGGCTGGTTTTTAAATGTGGCAGTCCCCCACACCATGGCAAACCCATAAATGTAAATATTAAGTCAATGTTGAAATGGAGACGACTGGAGTCACTACTGTGGGCTTGTCAGCTTGGCTGAAAAAAATGTTGGAAAGGCTGAAGTGTGACTCAAGAGGGAATTAAACGGTAATAAAACACCTAATGTCAGTTCACAAAGGTGAGACTCGAGGTAAGGGAAAAGATAATTTGCAATATAATTCGGTAAATAATTAGTGCTCTTGCATATATTGTATAATTTACAATATAGTTTGGTGAATCAAAACCTGTGATGAGGTTGTGAATTTACTTGCTAATGATTGCTGTAGTGATACGAGATGTCTGGTATTTTACTTGTTTTTCATGGCTGTTTTAGTTTTGGCATAAGAGGAGTGTAAAATCCCTATGATCTCTAGTCAATGAAATGAACAGGATCAGATCTTGGATCTGTCCAGTTTCTTACCTTTTATCGATGGCCTGAAGAATAAGTTGCAGTTAACCAAGAGACCAGTGAATGAAGAGCAGCCAAGGGATGTGTTATGGCAAAAAGGGGTCAATCAAATACTTTTGGTTCTGCTATGGCACTCTGTCCTGGTGCAATGTTGGCCACGTTTGTCATAGTACTCTGCAGTCCAAGGAGAGAGCTGGGAATCATGGTGGCTAATGGATTAACTCAAGCTGCCTGTACAATTCTCTGTCTAAGAAAATGTGAGCTGAGCCTTCAGCCTTGCATCTGTGACCAAGGAGATCTTACATGGTGTGGGGACTTTCTCACATTTGTACTTTGCAGAGTGACTGCTATGCAAACTCTGTCCTTTTCTAGCACTTGTTATTCAAGAATATGTTGAATATAGGTTGGGCTTAGAGTTAAGCCATGACACTGATACCAGCGTTGATAAGTGACACTCATTCCCCTCTGCTGAACTTGTCCTGCTGAGCACCAAATAAATCCAGATCCAGTCAACTGAGAAAGGCCTCTAAACTGCTGATTGGGTCCTTTACCTTCCAGGTAACTGCTGATTGTAAAACACTGAAGCTTTAGGAGGAGGCAACAGCATGAGCACTTTTCGCAGGGGAGAGGCTGCCTCTACTGGCATGAGAAGTAGAGCCAAGAGGGCTTTAAGAGGAATAACTTCCTGTGTGATATATTTAATGAAATAAAAGACTCTCTAGACACAACAGACAATCTTGGGTAGGTAAAAATAGACCCAACTTTAGGAAAACTGTGATTGTGCACCGAGGTTTGGAGCACAGTGCCCATGCAGTGACCGTAAGCTCCCTGAGCATTTTGAGCATTGCTGCATTTGAGCATTGCTGCTTTGCCTATGAACTCTCTCCTTATGGGTCAGATGGATTAGGGAGTGCTAATGCTATACAGCAGCAAGTCTCACTAGGAAGGCATTTCTAAATTCCAGTAAGCAGGACAAATGTTTATCCCTGGCTGCCTGCATGGGAGAGGTGCTAAGACAATAAGCTTTTGGGTTTGGTAGACAAAACCCCAAAACTGCAGGAAGTGGTGAAGAAGGTTCAATGAATTATGTCCTTGTAAAACCAGGACCACCACCAAAAATGGGTTTAGTTGAAAGCTCAATAAAAGCATTTATATTTTTTAAAAGTCCTTAGTAAAGCAGGAGGCAAAACAGTTCAAGTTAATGATAAATCAAAACATTTGAACTTCTGAATTTTTTGAAGGTCCAGTTATTTTTGGCCAAAAAATATCAGTCAAATCACAAAGAATTTTGATTGATTTAAGCAAACATTCTTTAGAGAAAAGCATGTCTTCAAAAAAAAGTCACCCTTCTCTAGTCAACAGAGCACTATAAACAAGCCAAATAAAATCATTAATCTGTTATGCAAAACTACGTAAAGACCCCATCAGAGAATGATACTCCCTTTTGAGTATATCTGCTCCATCTGACCAAAAATGAGAGCATTAGCTTAGATATGATAACAAACTGAAGAGTTTAAGGCTAAAGTTCCCTCCCCTCCCTGCCCAACAAACATTATGAAGCCAGACAGTTTAATCCAAGTGGTCTAGTTTCCAAGAGCTCAGAGCACATCTACTGATCCTCAAGATTTCTACACTTTTGTTCTGGTTTTGTTTGTTGCCATGGAGTCTGGTAGAATATTTAGATGTGTGACCATTGGACAGGATGTTTGTGATTACAGCATGTGGCTGCTTGCCTTCTCCATGTGGAGAGGAGGCTGGGCCTGCGCTCCAGCCCTCCAGTTGTCTCTTCACTCTGGATTCTGGCTTAGGGCTTGGGCCCCAGTCTTCCACCATGTTGATAAGTCAAGTCTCAGCTACATGAGAAGGTTGAATTCCAGTTTGTGTGTCACCAGCAGAGCCGCAGCATTGCGGATCAGTACGCCCAACTACGCTGTGTGATGTCTCAGTCACAGGAACCTGGAAGAGATCAGGCGAGCATAGAGTGGCTCCCGTGAGGAAACACAGCAAAACCTCTCTCTTTCCTGCCTTCAGAACTGCCGTTCACAAAACTTGTCTCCAAACCTCCTGACAACCACAATTAAAACAGTATTTTAAAAAGCAACAGCTTATTTCACAATAAAAATGTCATCTTTGGAAGTATGTTTCCTTTTGATTATACATAGAGAGATAAAGAATACGGCAGAGTCCAATATTTGACTTTTCAAGCTGAAGGTATTTAGATTAGGGAGGAAGAGGAAAAAGAAGTATTGCATCTCCAGTCTGCTGTTTCTTCAGATATGCCTTCAGTTTGGGCACAGAGACATCTCTTAAGGAACTGTCACTTACATCAATGTCTGTGAAAATTAACAAAATAGAACTGTCAATTATTTAAAAATGTAGATGCAGCAGCTGGTGAGCAGTTTGCTGTCTGGCATTCCTCACAAAGAGAGGTGCCAGAAATTTACTGCCAAAACACTTCAGCTAAGTGATCTCAGATGAAAAAATGACAGCTTCTGCTAATGAACAGTCAGTGCTGTGAGCATAAACATTCATCGTAGTCCCAGAGTGGAAGGTCTGTGGTAGTATCTGGCTTTGCAAAAACTCTCCTTTCTTTGCACCCTTGTGCATATTTAGCCCAATCATACTCTGTGATGGTTCTGGAGCTGGAGTGTGTACCATGAGAAGAAAGAGCAAAGAACCTCTTCTGCTAAGACAGAGCTCAAATGCCTTGGTGACCTCTTCTCAGAGTGTCATAACTTTGCTCCAGAGGCAGCTGCAGGAAGGCTTGCTGTATCCACAGCTCCTAAGGAAGGCAGTGAAGATCATAGGAACCATCCCACGTCCTGCCCCAGCCACAGGCAACGAGAGATGTCTGGGAGAAGAGTACCAAAAAGTACCAAAACCAGAACAGTATTGTCCACTGGAGGCCTGGCATCTGCCATGACACAAGGTAAGCTACAAGGTGTAGGGGCAAAATTGCCTTCAAGAGCCACTGTGCTCCCCTGTTTCCTGTTAACTGCCCTAATATCTTTTTTAATTCCTTTAAACTTCTCTTTTCCATATGGTAAGGACAATGTGTTTCACCATATCATCATGCACTGTGTGGGAAAAGGCCTTCCTTTATCTTCATAGCACTCAAAGTGAGTTGTTTTGGGTGATGTGTATGTTTGGGAATATTTCTCTGTGACCGCAAATTAATTATTAAGATTGATGCAAGCATCAACTTGATTTAAAACCTAAAGCATTAGATCAGCAGATTATGCGCTACAGACACCAACAAACACTTTAGAGTGTTCTATAGTAAAAAACTTTTAAAGAAAGAAGACAGCTGTGGCTCTGGAGCTAAAGGTTTAGTGTCTTTAATTGCGGGAAGCCCACGTTAACTGGCACAAATAACATCCTGACATTGCCAAAAGGGGCCTTTGCAATGCCTTCCAGTCACCTCCAGGTGACAAACACACAGATGTCTAGAAACTGAACACGGGCCTGGAAGAGGTATTTGCAGAAGGACTTTCTACAGCATTTGAGAAAAATAACTAGAAATTTTACACATCATCTGGATGTAAGAAACCTTGCAAAAGTATCCAGGCTCTGAGAGAGTACAGGCCGTGGTGGGCAGTCATGCCTTGGGGTTGAGATGCTTTAGAAAGTTGCTGAGGCTGATAGGCCCCCTGAGACTACACCTCCCACCTGCCCCACTCAGATTTCCTTAGGATTCCTGATGGGCATGGAGAGAAGCATATTCAAAATCATAAGTCTGGGCCATATTCGAAAATGTAAAATCAAGGAAAGACGTTTTGTTTTTTTCCTTGAAAGAGGAGATGAAACCAATAAAGCTGATCATACGGATACCAACCCTGGCAAATGAAAGAGTTAATGTTGATGGCCAACAAAAATCCCTGTCCCCTCAGAGGGGGGCAGAGGTGAATGAAATTTCTCTCAGTTTACATTTACTGCAAAAATTTACCACAAAGTGCAGTTTTGGATAGTTAACTACTAGCCTATTCTGTGCTCAATCCACTGCACTTGGAAAAATGTTAGTAAATAATATAATGGCTCCTGAAGAGAACTGCTGTCTATCTACCTATCCATCCATCCATCCATCCATCCATCCATCCATCCATCCATCCATCCATCCATCCACATCTAATCCATACAGAAATGTCAGAACCCAACACAGAACTTGTACTGCAGGGTAGGTGTCTTTCTCAACGTCCCTGTATGGAGTATTGTCCTTCCATGTGTTTCACTGTTGTTGCTTTGGTAAAAATAACACATTTTTGCAGTTTCATAAATAGCTATCAGGTGAGGTAGTTATTAGCTCATCTTCTCTGTTGCAGAAATACGTGGCATACCAAGTATAGATTGTTTTCTCTGTTTTTATCCAGACCAAGATTATTCTCCAGTTTCAGAGAGCTCAAACTTTCTCCAAATGTTTGTTTTCTCCATGCAATTCAGTCCTCCAACTTGAATGTTCCATGTGTGACATCTACCGTCATCCCCTCTGAGGAACTGAGAAAACATCATTTTTTGAGAGGCTTGGCAGAGAGTTCCCTGCTCCTTAGCTGCAAATTGGACTGCCTGTGGCAGGTTTTTTCCCTGCAGCATTTGGGGGATTCTCAGCAAAATGACAGCCTGTGGATGTAGGCAAAAATCCACATCAAAACAAATACAGAACACCTCCCTCCAGATACAGCAATGCACTTGAAAAGTGAGTTTTCTTTGCGGGAACTCGGCTCATACACCTGCCAGTCAGGTGGGCACCATAAAATGCAGAGACTGGGAGTTAATAAATAATATTTATCATTCTTAAGGGCTTTTTCCTCTACTATAAAAATTCTTTATAATCCTTGCTATGCTTCTGGCTTTATTTATTCACTGCCATCTGTTCTTTGTCTCCTTTCACTTTTTTTGGGGCTTGCTTACCATCCTCCTGCTTGTTTATGTTTTGAGGCATCCCTTTCTTGCTGCTTCTGTGCTTTTCCCAGCGGGGTCTTCTCCCCATGCTTTGCTGAGCAGTGGTATTCTTGCCCATGCATATTTTATGTCTGCAGGGGTACTTCTGCTGCAGCATTCTTTCTTACTCTATGAATATAGTTGTTACTCTGCACGCTTGAGCTGATTTGGCTCATCTCAGTGGATTTGGCATCTTTGTTTTGCGTTCTCTTGCAGTCTGTTGGTGTAATTTAGCTCAGGGCAGAGGGACCGAGCGAGGCTCCTTGGGCTGGCACTGGGCAGCCATGGAACACAGAGGGCAGTGCTGCTCCTTGCTCCCTCCTGCAGGACAGGGAAGGGCAAGGACACAAGAAGCAGTGGCTTGGAGTCACTCCACTGCCAGATGTGACAGCAGGAATGGAAACGGGGCTTCCACCTGCTGCTTTCTCACTGTGAAAACACCATGAACTGTCCCTCTCACTCTCACTGTAGTGTCCTGATGGCACCTTCAGAGATGGGGCTGTTACATAGGAGAAATCTGCTTGAGGAAGCCACCAAACGTCAAAATCAGTGTGTTGGGTGTTAAATATAGACATTTCTAGCTAATATGGCAGAAGGAGACTGTAGCCAATTTTCTTCACATCAATCACTTGCAAAATTGTATTTTCAAAACAAATGTTACACACAAAAAGATTTATCTGAGCTGTCTGAGGTGATCCATTGCATCTTTTCTGTAGCTATCAATTAATAGCAAGAAAGCTGTTTGCTGTCTCACATCTATCTAAGTTGTAAAATTAATTTGCCATATTTACCACAGCTATCCCTACTTATGAAATTTTTGGAAAAACTACTAGGAGGAAGTAAAATAAGTTTTGAATTTTATTGAAAATTAATCTAGTTTTTTAGACAATGAGAACCTTTTATTCTCTAAGTTAAAACAGAATGTATGCAGCCTGTTTCTAATTCACATTGTCTGTGAAATTGAAGCAATGGATTCATCTTGACTTTCATGTTTGTTGTCCCTAGCAAAAAATGCTCTCCATCAATTGCTCATTATTTGCTGAGGTTGTTTACTGCTAAGTTTGTGTATGATTGCAAATTAAACAAGCACATTGAAGCTCCATCATCTAACACATGGCCACTATTCATATCTGGCAGGGCCTGCTTTTCTCATTGAAAAAGCATCACTGAAAAAGCACCCCAGATATAGTATTTTTCTTGATGTTAAAAAAGTGCAGTGTTTCAGATCTTCTGTTGGGCAGAAAGTACAGGAGATAAGCAGGGGGTATAGTATAAAACCAAGCTATTCTATGCCTAAAATAGTAACTAAATTTGTTCTATGCAATCAATTGGATATTAATATTGGCATAATAATAAAATAATGATCTCATATATGACTATATGTACAAATATTCCAACAGAATTTGATTGATTAATTATTGCTACATCAAAATTATAGTGGAATGATTC
>QWTY01003374.1:0-12803 GCA_008033365.1 Pseudorectes ferrugineus | reverse complement strand
TTAAGCAATTGCGTTGCGAACGTTACATGCTTGGCTAATCTGTTGTTTTAAGGAAAAGGGAAGACAATCCCAAGATGAATGAGCTGTCTGGATGACAGCCACCAGGAGTGAAGTCAGCAGAACTGAGCAGTAACTCAGGGAAAGGTAATTGCAGCAGTGGGAGATCATGACCACCGACTCATTGACCACCTGCTCAAAAGAGACCCCCAGCTCCAACGGAGGAAAGAACGGTGCATTTGGACTAATTACTGTGAGAAGCAAGAATTATAACTAGCAAATAGGGGGGTTGAGTGCTAATTAATGAAAGAGTTGTGTAATGCCGATGGTGTTGTTGGCTAAAACATATAAATGGTGTAAAGTTTTGATTACTGGGGAGCCAGCCTTTTGTGGCTTAGCACCGAGCTCCCTACCTTGCACAAACTTGGAACAAAAATTGAAATACGTTGCCTCAGTGTGTAAATCGGTGGTGTGCACTGATTAACAAGCTCAATGGGATAAAGATTACAACCTTCAGATGAGTGAATACTTGGTGGGAAAGATAGCATAGAAAACAGAGGTTAGGAATTGATTACCATTTTTTTCAATGGATTGTGTAACAGGTAGGACTGAACAGAAGTTTGCATGAAGGTTGGTGTTGAGTTACACTATGTAGTAATAAAGAAATAAGCCCTAAAGGCCAGGAAAAAAGCCTCTTTCCTGAATCCGAAAGTGACCCTGAGACTGTATCCAAGTCACCGAAAATGGACAGAGAGAAAATTGTAGTTTGTAGACAAAACTAAACCTGTAAAAAGTAATAATTGTAGTTTATAACCTTATAAAGTATTGTTTACCTGTTACCATAATAAACAATATCTGTACACTACCCCAAGTAATTAAAAAACACTGTAGTAAACATCTTTCCTGTTTACATGATGTTATATCCTGGTCTGTGTAAGTATTTAACAAAATCAAACTACACAATAAACGACTTTACACTTCCTATCCTTATACAAAGTTCTTACCCATACCTCCACCCTACAGTTAGTACTGTTCAACATGGGCATAAATAATCTGGAAAAAGGGGTGGACAGTGGAGTAGTAAAATCTGTTGTTCACATTGAGTTATTTAGATTAAGAAAAATAATTGTCAGGTTGCAAAAGGCCCTTTGATTCCTACTGAGCAATAAAATGATGGACGTGTGAGATAAAGCTGAGTATTTAGACGGAATATAAAGCCTTGTACTTCCAAAATCAAGTAATATGTAGTAGCCATTGGGAAGTGAATGGCATGATTCTTACTCTGTGTGATGATGATGTGCTCTCTACTTGGATGGGGTCTGCAGGTCTAGCAGTTCCTACCTCTCAGAAAGGGTACAGTAAATCTACAAAAGATATAGAAAATGTGACAAAATTTTTCACAGATCTGAAATTCCTCCACATAGCTAGTAGAAAATAAAATGGAAGTTGGAAGACAAGCTAATGAGAAAAGTAGCTTGGGAATATAGTGACAGTGGTTTGTGATACCAAGTTGAATGGACAGTGATTTCTCATTGTAATTGCTAATGAAAAACCTTTGGAAAAAAAATTAAGCTAATAGGCAGACGTTTCAAAACAAAAACTATTTTAAGTAGTCTTAAATGTCATTGGAAATGTCACAGATTCCTAAAATTTCACAGGAATTTGCAAAAAGATAAGGCAGATTTATGGAAAGAAAATGTCTCAGGGACTGTTAAATGTGAGAATACTGCCTAAAGGCTCAGGAAGCCCTGAGAGCTGTCACTCTGCTGTAGCGTGTAGCAGGGAAGTAGCTCAATGTGCTTGCCCTTTCCTTGGCACAACTGTTGGAGGCTGTCAAAGGCAGAATGGACTTTTGGCCTGATCTGATACAATTTTCATGTTCCTATTTGCAACTGACATTGCTTTTTTCTGAGATTCATATCAAATCCTGCAGGTCATTTCTTATTCCAGAACTCAGTTTGTCTAATGTGTGCTGAATATATAAAAGAACCACCTAGGTGATTGATGTACTGTTGATCAGATTACATTTTATTAAACTGTTTATAAAATTGGATTGTCAGCAGCAGGTTAGCTCATGTGTGATATTAAAATAATGAATGCATGTATTTATTTTGATATGACCTGGAGCTGGTAAAGTTACTGTAGTGAAGTCACAAAATACTCTTTCATTTTGTAGAAGAGGCACTTTGCCCTGGTCTGTGGGCAAAGGGAAACTTTAAATAGGAAAATGTCATTATTCCACATCTCCTTGGAAAAAACTGAACTTGACATAGTGTTGATTGTCTCCTTGTGCCCTACTGTGTGAGTACATGCAGACCTTGTGTCTTTGAGTTATGTTCCTATCATAAATGGCAACAGTAACATTTTAGTAGGTATTCCTGTATTATAAGACTAAAAAAGTCAACTGCAAGTTTTTGGAATCGGAAGTTGGTTGGAGGTTGTATATTTTATGTATCATATATATAGTATTGCTCTCATGTTCTTCTTTTTTAAAATATATAAAGTCACAGTACAGCAAACACAAAACTTTGAGCATGTGAATGATCTAACATAGAGCAATGGTCCCAGAGTTTATGGATATGCATAGGCTTGCTTAAACAAACAACATCCTGGAAAACAGTGATATTAAAGTGTCTCGTGCATAAAAATTTTG
This sequence comes from Pseudorectes ferrugineus, assembly GCA_008033365.1. Taxonomy (NCBI): domain Eukaryota; kingdom Metazoa; phylum Chordata; class Aves; order Passeriformes; genus Pseudorectes; species Pseudorectes ferrugineus. The sequence continues at coordinate 10,153 of QWTY01003374.1, read as the reverse complement.
CTAGATCAGGGTGGAATACAATAAATACATTTAAGGGCTCGTTTAATTCAGGGATAGGGAAAAAATAAAATTTATGTTATGAAAGCTTGGGGTAGTGCTTTATACGGTCAAATTTTCATGAGTATTTGGCATTACTTCCCTGGTTACATTTTTACTGCTACATAAAACAGGACCAGTGCGAGTCCTTCAATGCTGAACCACTGGTTGTTCAGATTGTTCAAGCATTGCCCTGTTCTGGGCCTATTAACGCTCTGATGAACAGTCCTGGGTGCAGTCCAGGGCACGGACTTGCACCAGAAGCCACACTCAGTAGTTAGGATGAAAAAGCTTGCACCAAACATGACGTTCTCTACCTTGCATGGTCTTGCAGAGCCGTCCTAGCAGCCTTTGTACTCTCACCCAGCACATACTGTCACGCTGCACCCAGCCCACATTTCGTGAAATGGAGAAGTCACCCTGGAGAGCTGCAGTAGAGTCTTTGTATTTTTCAGGCACTTATAAATGAAAAAAACCCTACACAATTTAACAATTTTGTGTAATGGCCACAGTGGTACCACCCAGCTCCAAAAGGAGACCTGGGCCAAGTACTAACAAGTGTAGATGTGGCCAGGCCGTGCCCCTTGGCTGGCTAGGGGTCCCTGGTGCTCCTTCATTTTTTAACTGCTGGGGCAGGGCTTCTGACAAGGCCCAGGTAGGGACGTTTTATACAGCCAGGTACCAGGCAGGCCTTGAGGAATATTGGTGCTGAAACAAATAAGCCTGGAATATTTTTGCTGGCATCAAATGAGAGGCACGATGGCATTCAGGTATGTTTGAGAAGTTAGTTGGTAGTATCTCCAAGCACCAAATAAATCTGCAGGAGATAGATTCTTCTGGCCAGAGCCCTGGAGGCCATCTGCTGCAGACTTGTTTAGTAATGTAAATAACACAATAATTGCTATGGCCTATATATTGAAGGCTATTTTCATGGTTCAGTTTAAAATGCTTAATCCAAAGAAAGCACAATTAATGTCCAATCCAAATAGAAAATGCCCTTTACATGTCAACAGTTACAGAATAGCAAATCCTGTTGAGGAACAGATGGAAGTGTCTTTGTTAGTGCTGCCCCACAGATGAGTGGAAATTAGTTTTAAGGCAACAGAGAAAGAAAAAAGTGCATGTATGTGGAAAGTAACATACAGAATTTGCTGAAACTGCGTAAGTGCATGAAAAAAGTTGCTGGTAAAACTTCCTGAAGAGACATTTGGTTCTTGAAAGTACCCGCTAGTGTAAAATGTGTTTGTAGCTAGCTGTTAATGCAGCTGTGTGTACTGGAACAGCTCACACGGCAACTGCCTCATATTTAATAGCTGCAAACTGTAATACGAAATAAAACATTGAATTTCAAGAAAATAAATTCCACTTATAAGTGCATTTGAGAACTAGTCAAATAATTTGTTGTTTCTTTTTTCTCTTGCCTTCTCCTGTTGCTATCTAAAACTAATCATGAAAACTGTTAGTCATGAATCATAGCAGTGTTTGGCTAAGAATCTTCATCAGAGATTTTCTGGTGTTTCAGAGGGCGCAGGCTTCAGCTCAGGTACAGAACTTAGTCTCTTGTAAAAAGTCAGCTCTAGCCCTAACTTTTGCCTAAGCAACATGGATCACATTTTTGCTTAGCCTTTGCAGAATATTAAATTTTATTCTGAGCTGGTATTTTTGATTACTTGTATGTGGTCTCCCTTGAAGCATATGTAGACCCATATGTGGAGTTAAAGGGAAACAATGAAATACAAACCACTAGAAAGTGGTGAACTTTCCAAACACCTTTCTACACTTTTTCCTTCTTGTTAGTGATGAGACCAACTACTTTCCCCTTGAGGTCATTATGCAGCAAAAACCTGCTGTGGTAATGTTTTGGTTTTAGTCCCAATGCAGATAGTAAATTAAAATTATTTCTGCTTCAGCCGTTTTAAATGCATCAAATTGTTCTCTTTTACAACAGCTTTTGCATAAGTTTAGCTACATTAAATCCTCTAAAATGTCACGTGTGTTTTTTCTGTATCTTTGATAATAATGCAATATTCTTTATACTCCAAAACTGTATTCTTAGTGAAGTAAAATCTGTGACTGAATTTTAATTTAGTGATGTATTATAATTGTAATTTAATTTATGTCAGTGTTACATGAAAGAAAGTTTTAATGTTTTCAAACCCTTGTTCTCCTTTCCCTGCCACCATTATATTGGTGTCGTACTTTGTAGGGCGGAGTAGGTGACTTTGATTTTCTATTCCCTTGTTTAATTTTGGAAAGAGATATAGTTCCAAAACAAACATGAGGTTTAGACATCAAATGAAAGAGAGGTCAACCCATCTGCTCCTGAGTCTAGCACAAATGGTGAATGGAGTACATGGACAAGTGTAGCTATGTAGTTATAATTTCACTCTAGAAGTTAAGCAGACGACAGACAAACCAAGATGTTATTTTTCTATTTTTTCGTCTGCCCTTTTAAACTACACTTACAGATTCACAGACTGACAGGAAGGGTAACATAGGAAGGGACTCTGGAGATTTTCTAGATCAATTCCCCTGCTCAAAGCACGGTCAGCTGCAGCAAGTTGCTCAGAGTTCTGTGACCATTTGAGTTTGAATCTCCCCAGGGATGGAGACTCCACAAGTTTTCTGGGCAACCTCTTCCAGTGTTTCATCAGTCTCACTGTAAGAAAGTTGGTTTGGGGTATTTTAATTTTTAATTTTATTTCCTGTATTTCTGTTTGTGACCACTTCCTCTTGTCATCTGACTGGCTCCAGATTCTTTACTCCCCTACATCAGGCATCTTTAGTCCCCTAAACATTGGTAGGAGCTCCCTTAGATTTCTCCAGGTTGAACAGTCTCAGCTCCCTAAGCCTTCTCTCTCTTATATCCCTCAGTCATCTTTGTGGCCCATTGCTAGACTTGCCCATGTAAGTCCATGTCTCTCTTGCATTGGGATCCCCTGACGGGACAGAGCACTCCAGATGAGGCCTCACCACTGCTGAGTGGAAGAAAAGGATCACTGCTGGCAGCCTCCTAGCAATGCTCCTCCTGCCACAGCCCCAGGATACTGTTGGCCTTCCTTGTTGCAAAGACTCATTGCTGGCTTACAGTAAAACTGTTGTCCACCAGGACCTCCAGGTCCTTCTCTCCAGAGCGATTTTCCAGATAATTGGTCCCCAGCCTGCTTGGGTGTGTGGGATTATTACTTTTCCTGGTGCAATGCTTCCTGCTTTCCTTTGTGGAGCTGTGAGATGTTCCTCTATGCCCATCTCTGCAAACCACTGAGGTTCCTCTGCATGGCAGCACCTCCACCCCACTCCTCCCAGTTTTGCTGAGGGTCTGCCCTGTTGTCCAGGTCATGAATGCAGAGGTTAGATTGTACTGGTCCCACTATTGACCCCTGGGTGTACTGTTAGTGAGTGGCCTTCAGCTGAGCTTGGTACCACTGATTAGAGCCCTTTGAACTCAGCAATTGTTGACATTTTGCCATAGTTTCTGGCAGTTTCCCAATTTGCAGCACATCAGATTTTCTTACATTTCCCATGAAAGTGCCTGTAATGGCTCATCCATTATTCTCTGAAAAATTCTTCTGCCCTTTCATTGTACTTGTGTTTCTGACTTCACAGGACATCATTTTCTCCTGCACAGAAGAAGGGAACCTCATTCTGACTTACTATGTTTTCAATCAGTTCGCAGTAGTGGAGTAGCTTTTCCTGTATACCTCTCTCCAGAATGCTGTGTGGGCACAGACTGTGCAGAGAGTCTCCATCTTTCTTTCTTTAACATTACTCCACTTTTTTCTCTGCAGGCTTCTAAAAGATGGCAGACTTTTCTTCTGGATTACAGACAGACACATCTCTCCAGTTTCTATTGGTTTTATCATTCGGGTCCAAGGCAGGTGCAATTACTACATAATTTGGGGAAAGGGTGAGGAGTAGGCCAGAGATTGTGGTCTCTGTTTGTTGCTCTGGAATACTTACCTATTTAAAAATATAAAAATATATCAATGATACAAATAGTAGACTGTGGCTTGCTGGCACATGACAAAAAAACAAGAGGGTAGATTACATTTAAGGACAAAATTATTGATGAGCTTGGTGAAACACTGGAACAGGTTGCTGAAAGAGGTGCTGGATGCCCCATCACTGGACACTTTCTAGGTCAGGTTGGACGGGGCTCTGAGCAACCTGATCTAGTTGAAAGTGTCCCTGCACATTGCAGGGCAGCTGGACTAGATGACCTTTAAAGGTCCTTTCAATCCACACTACTCTAAGATTCAATGATTCTATGACTGACAACAAACTCCTGTTAAGTTACAAGATATGTTGAAATAGGAAACCCAAACAATTCCATCTCAGAAATACTCTGTAATGTTGTATGGCTATTTTCCATTATAGTCTAGGGGAACCTATTGTTTTGGTTTTTTGGGTTTCTTGTTCTTTCCTTTGCAGGGGTTACATTTCAAGTAGTTGTTATTTTCAATACAATTATTTTTGAATAGCACAAAGGTGGGATTAGGTTGTTACTGCAGCTACTGAGCTCAGCTGTTTCGCTGTTGTGGCCAGTTTTGCTGTTCACTCTATTTAGAAAGCCATTGGAAACTGGATTCAGCTGCCTACACGTAGCAATCCAGTGCTGTTTGACATGTTCTTGTGCACCTAGAACATTTGTAGGGGTCTGGCACAGGAGAGACAGGACCTATCAGGCACTTTCTGGTCTGGCAGCTGGTGTCTGAACATCTCAGGACACAATGACATCCCCTAGGACATCTTGGCTGGGACTTTCAGGTGTTTGTGCAACCGAATCCTGTCCTGGCAGTCAGCCATCATTGAGTGAATTCCAGTGAGCAGCACCACCTTACCAATTTTATTTAAAAAGCCTCTAAAATTAGCAACATTTCCAAATTTACCAATAAATTCATTGTTACTGTGCCTGAAAGAGAGCAGAAGAAACATGTATGCTCACTGATACCTCTACATGTGGAATGTGATTGCATATGCAGTGGGTTGGCGGGAAGACTATAAAAAGATCTTTAATAAAATTATGTATTACCCAGATACGAAATAAAGAAGACAGAGTATTTAATTAAGAAAGCAATTCCATTTGCAAGTGGGGAAGCACGCACACTTAGAGAAGAATATATTTGATGTATTTTTAGAAGTTCTTAACAGCCTATGTGACAAAAGTGACATTCTTGCACTGAGTTTGAAAGTGTTAACTGGCCTCAGTATAAATGTGTGTTAAAGCTGCTCTTGTTACACATGAACTGGAGCTTGGGGCATTGTACTCATGTAAGTGCCGAACTTTCTCCACTAATTCCTGGGCAGGAGCCCTGTAATCCTTTGGGAAGGTGTTTTGACAGTCCTTTTCATTGCTGAAAGCGGTGCTGAAAGGAATTTCCTGCCTTAGATTTCAGAGGTCTATTGGAAATGCTTTACTGGGGAGACTGACTCTTCAGCAGGCAGGAGAGAGGTGGCTATGGTAGGGCACGGCTTGCTCCATAAAACTTCGCCTCGCTACGCCTTCCAAGAAAAAGAATGGAAATTGGTCACTTTTTCTTCAGACTCAGAAGTCAGCAGCTTGAGATCCCATAGCATTTTTGAACCTTCTCCCCTTCCTATTTCTCTTGTGCTGTCTGTATAATTTAAGTAGAACAAGTGTGTTCAAGAATTTGCTATCGGCTTTTTCTAGGTCATATTTCTGAAGACCTCACAAGCATCACACTGCCATTTGCCAAAAAATTAACATGAGGTAAAGTGAAATTCCAGCATATGGCTGGAAGAAATCCAAGTGAGTGCAATATGTAAATAATCAGACTTTCAGCTTCTGCCGTTTACTAAAGGTGTTTCCTTTGTCACAATCGGTTCTTTATTATTTGAATATCTTATGCCATTCTTTAACGCCAATTTCTCTATCCCTAATTTCTTCCTTTCTCAAATAAAATTAAAAAACAAAAAGTATGTTTTGCTAAAACAGGCTGGGTTTAATATTAGAATTTTTTTCATAGTGCTTCAAATTAATTAAGCTTGGAGTATCTCTTTATCTCTTTATTTCAAATCTTGCATTGCTAAAAATGGAAAAGGAAGTTAGAAGGGATAAAAAGTGACACTTTTTTTGACTGCTGAAATTCAAATTCAACTAAATATAAACATTTTTTCTCCTTGAAACTGAGATCATAAGCAGACAGTCAAATCTTTCCCAACTTCAACTGACTAAATCTAGTTGCAGATTTATTTTAAGCACATAATGCCATTGCTGATGAATCTTTTATATGTTTATCTTCACAATAGCGCTGTGAGTGTAGGAATTGCTGTTGTCTGTCCTTAGAAAACAAACACATCAGTTGCATTAGGTATTAAAACAATTTAAAATCTAGCCTAAATAGAACGAGATTTTCCTGTATAGCTGACTTCTTGCATGAGTTTTCAGAGATGTATTTGAATTATTTGTGAAAATCAAAATTCTATAATATTCATAGATAAAAAGCAAAGTCTCTGAATTCACATTGTTATTCAGTCATTCATTCTTCCATCCAAAGCAGTACAATGCTGTAAAACAATTCTTTTCTGCTAGCACTGAAGGAAATTTCTCAGAATAAAGTTTTCCCTGCTTTCGGGGACATATTCCTGTGAATCTGAGAAGGGAAGCCTCTCTTCCCAAGCAACCACGTTCTCTGGGTACTCAAGATGAGTCTTGCTTGGCTACAGCTATCTCTGATTTCTCTTCCTATCTGTACTTGTCTGGCAGATGATGAGCCCCTGCAAATCAGGCAGCTGCAGTCCCTTCTTTGATCAGTTAACCCCTGTGCTGCCAAGTATCAGTTGCAGGGGCAAATGGGTGTGATTTACATGGATTTTGTTGTAGCTCACAGATAGTGAGCAAGTTTTGAATCAGCACCATGAGGCTCCCATTGCTTATGCTAGAATCCTCACTTTGGATGCTGGGAACATAAATTAGCAAAATAAGGTTTCAGGTGGTTTGGGGGAGTTTTCTGTTTCAGAGGTTGCCTTTTCTTTCTCTGCTTTTTAGAAAAAATTAATTAAGCTTTAATATTCTGGGTACATTTTTTTAAAGTATAGTCTATGTTTATATTATTTGTCTAATACTATTTGTATGAAGTGGCCACCACCTGCATTTAATTTATCTTATGACAGGTCTTTCCTGCCTTGATCTAAAATTCTTCAGAACACAGAAAAAATGACTATTTTGTGCTTGGATTTTACTGGCTAGCTCCAGTTTGATTGTTGTGGGCCTCTTCGAGCCTAAACAGATAACATACATCCAGCACATGAGTTTTTAACTAATTACTAATGTTCTTAAAGCACTTTGAAGAGTAAAAGCACAATACATGTGTTAATTATTATTAAGAACTTAGCTTTGAACATCATGTTCTGATATGAAAAATGTTTAGTGAGTCCTCACCAAATTGTAGCATTATAAATGTATTTCATTAAGAGGTCATTAAGACATTAAAAGGCATCATTACTAATCTATACATGATCTAAGCTTGGCAAACCTCTATAATCCAGACTCATTATATTAGCATGACTGCCTTTCCGGCCAAAAAAGTGCTGAGATTTTGCATGGTAGCGTTTCCATTTATCAACGATATTACAGATGAAATAAAAACTCTGATTTTTGGAAAATCTCCCTTTCTAGTCCCATTACTTTTTCCTGGGCTTGATATGGTGCAGTTGTTGTTTCTGGCATTAATGCCTCTAAGGTTCAGTGTTGCACACATTATTTGAATTGAGTAGTCTTATACATTAAGTGCAAAAGATCTTCAGCAGGCTCTGTCCAGGGGTTTCTTGGATGTGCATCAGTGGATTTTGTGGGAGAAAAAATCTTTCTGGTAAATAAGAGTTATACATGTTCTTTGATAATGTGTTTTAGAGAAACTGTTAATTTTTCTAAATTACCAATTGTGATGTGTAGCACAATAAATAGACTGTTGAAAATCATGGTGATTTTCTTTAAAGTATGTATGATGAAAAAACAGATTAAGTGATGAACTTCCAGAATGAAAAATCTTCAAAGAAATCTGCTAAGAAAAATCCAAGAAATCCAGTGGACTGCGTTTCAGTTTTCCTGCAAGCTTTTATCTGTCATTTATAAGTGCACAGTTGTTTCTTAATTAGAGCTTTTCTGCTTTGAAAACTAAAAGTGTGGCCAGCCATTGACATGTGAAGAAGAATCCCAGTATTCTTCTTATTGCAATGTATTTCTCTAAAATGTGATTAAAAAATGGATATATTTTCTTAAAACGTGAAAGCAATTTTTGAAAATAAATTTGAGGGTTCAAAATGTGAACATGTCTTTTCTGGGATAATTTGATGTACTATAAGAAAGTGTTAATAAATTTTTAAAAACATGTTAAATCAATCTAAGGATAAATGTGACAATTTAATGTAATGACTGAGATCCACAAACCCTGTTTTGCATGTAATTGCAATATTGTAAGGGTACAGCGCAATCATCATGTCAGTATTCTTGCTTATAAATTCTGAGGTATGTCACCAAAACCATCTACTGTGGCCAATGTATTTACTTTACTGTAAAATTCATTTTATTCAGAAGTATGCAGAAGATTTTTTGAAGTCCTGTGCTTGCAAATACTCACATATCAGGTAATTTAATGCTTGCTTAATATACTGAAGTACATGGATACGCAGCACTGGAATTTGCAAAGCTTCTAAATGTCTAGTTCTATGTATATAGTTAAAAATTAGGGATTTTACTCCTGACTTCCTGTAAGCTTTCTGTAATAGAATTCTGGTCAATATGCTGGCTTGGAAAATACTTTCTTTCCAGTTATGAAAATTTATGCTTAATAGTAGATGCCCAGTCAAAACTCCGTTTGGGATTTAGATTCAGATTCAGGCATCTAAATTGAGTTGTCTACAGTACAGCCACCTATGAATTACCAAGGTAAGTGAACAAACTATATGGCCTTGATCCAATTGTCCACACTTAAGTTTCTGCTGCCACCTGAGATGCCCCTGGGCTTTTGAGACAACTGCTTCCGATGCAGATGTGATGGAGGATCTGTGGGAGCTCCTTGCCCTGCTGGGCAGATGACAGTGGTGAAGAGTCCTGCACGTAGGGAAATATATTTGAGGTCCTCAGGAGAGCAAGTCGTGATGATACCATTTTAGACTGTGACCTTAGACTGTTATATTGGAAGCTATGAAATGCCACTGTTTCTCCAGGAGAATAACAGGGCTATCAGCCACAGAATTCTCTGTTTGCACTACAGTTTTGCAGTGTAAAAAAAAATCCACTAGAGGCTCTAGTGGCACCAGCCAAGTGAGTTTAGTCCTATTTGCAAAAGTGACAGAACACTTTTAGGTTGAGGGTTTTGTCATTGTTATGCAGTGCCCTACTAGAGATTGTTGTATGGTTTCCAAACAAGCTGGCAGGCCTGTACAGCACAGCCCTTTTGAAAACTGATAACCAGGGTCTTGTGACTTTAGCAGGACACCTTTTAACAAATATTCTTGAATAAGGAAGAGTTAACAACCAAAAAAGGGAAATATTTTCTGAAAAATGTTATGCTACAGGAATACTAGTGATGCCTGCAAAATTGAAATTGGGAAATTGAATATTCTTTTTATTTTACTTTCCTCTTTGTAAATAATATTAAGCACTCTGTGCAAATATGACCAAAATAATATCCTTTAATATTACTAGAACTGGTTTATGATGCAATGTTAACATTTTCTACCAGAACTTAAAAGCTTTGTACAGAAGACCTGCCTAGTATAGATAAGTTGAATATATAAGACCTGCACTTTTTCATCATAAACTGACTGACTCCTTTATTCCAATCAGATCAGTTGTGTCATAGTTCAGTGTTACAGAGCACACTCTTAGGTTAAGTATCAGATAGCAGACTAATATACTGCAGATTACATTAATCTTACTTGTTATCTTTTCCTCTCTACCCTTTCTTTCCTATTTTTTTGTGGTTTTGATTCTATGTTTGTTTTCACTGTTCCATAAGAAAGATTATCTTTACAGGACACAAACTATAATTGTATATACACATACCTCCTATATCTCATTTACTTATGACTGGTGTTTGAACTCTTAATTTCTTTGCTGGATTATATACACTTTGTAAAGAATAGTTTAAAA